>JAGXJF010001728.1:0-146627 GCA_019208055.1 Stipa capillata | reverse complement strand
CAGGTATAAAGATAAACTAGCACAGGTGAAAGGGTAAGCACAGCAGAACAAGTCTAAGAGACACAAGCAAGCAAGAGTAAACAGATAAGCATGCAATACAGGAAGTAAAGGAGACTCAGAGGTTTTTCACCGAAGTTCCCAACTCTTTGCAGAGAAGGTACGTCTCCGTTGGAGAGACCACTCCTAAGAGCTGGCCAGCACTGAATCGTGCTTCTTCTCCGAGTCCCTGATCTTTCAGGACTCTTCCTTCTTGCTTGTGGAGATTCTTTTGCCTTGCAGCAGGTAGACCTCAGAACACCTTCACAAACTACTGGTTCAACCCACACAAGCTCGGGTGATACCAGCAACTCCTACACCCGTCTAGGAGCAGACAAACTCCAAGAGTAACAGATGATCCAGCAGCAATCTCTTGGAGGAACCTTTGCTCGTGCTCTAGCTCACAAACCCACTCGAACTAACCCTTAGACTCTCGGCTCTTGTGGAGTGGTTGGAGGCTTTGCAACGGTTGTATGTGAATCACTGATTTGAGCAAGGTTGAGGACAGAGTCCTCCCCTGGTCCCCTATATATAGGGTCCACAGGCACCTGACCGTTATCCTGTTGCCACGTAGGATTAAGTGAGCCACCGGTGTCAACCACCGGTGACACAGCTACACCCTATGCCCAACTGTACCCGGCTCAGGCAGACCGACACCTGTGTCACCGGTGGTGCACATAGGTGAAGCCTTAGCTGATAGCAGCACTACTCAGCCCGGTCCTGGCACATGACATGCCCTCAGCATACTTCAAACTCTAGTACCTATAAGGAGAGAACCTCCGACAGACTTCTGACTTAGCAGACCGCCTATCGCAGTGCAGGTACCTTAGCATTTCTCAAGTTCTCCCCTGGTACAGAGATGTACTTGAGTCATAAAGCGGAAGGCCACCTGTGACACAGCTGTGTCACACAGGTGCCAAAAGCTTCTAGGGTTTTCACACAGCTACATACTTTTGTTGCAAAGCTATTGACACGGGGCAATTGGCCTCAAAGCACCAATTCCCTTGACCAACACTCTGAGCAATGAGCAAGGTTCCCTTAGACAACTGCTACTGTTTCATCCCTCTTGATAGTACGGGTGGTTCCTATGGACTCAAAGAAACTAGCAAATCTAGGCTTCACCTGCCACCCACTGAAGTCACGGCCCTTGACACATCAAGCCACCATCACCCTGCTTGCAGCTCCCTGCACAACACCGACTTCTTCTCAGCTGTGGCACAGCTCCCTAGCACAGCCATCTCTTTGTCCTTGAAACCACCTTGTACCATTTTTGGTGGCCATCCTTCTCTGGATAACCCTTCTTCATGGAACCTGTAAGATCTGCTTACACTCAAATGTAAACATTAGATTCCAGTTTAGGTTGCCATTAACCATCAAAACCATGTTGGGGCCTATATGACCTTTCAACCTCAGGTACTTGCCAATTTCTAGGGCGCTCCCTTGTGTCCTGGAGTTCCAAGAAACAAAACTCAGTAGCCCTATCCACAGCAGAAGCTGAATACATAGCAGCTGGTAGTTGTTGTGCTCAATTATTATGGATGAGGCAGACCTTGAAGGATTTCAACATATCCATGTCTCAAGTACCCTCTCCTCTGTGATAATGAAAGTGCAATTAAGTTAGCCAACAACCCAGTCCAACACCAAAGATCCAAACACATAGAAGTGAGACACCACTTCCTCAGAGACCATGTAGAGAAGAAGGATATTCAACTGTGTCATGTGAGGACAGAAGCTCAACTAGCCGATATTTTCACCAAGCCTCTAGATGAAAATAGGTTCTGCACCCTCAGGCATGAGCTAAATATCATGGATATCTCGAATGTGCAGTGAGGAAATGATGATTCACGTGTACATATGTGTGCATTTCTGGATTCTACATTCTCTGCATCCTACATGAGTCATCCACCTGAGTCTCTGGTGAACCTCAGGTGGGATAGGTTTTAAATAGATAACATGCTGATTTTTGCACCTTATTGAACTCATGGATTTTCCATTGAGCTAAATAAGTTGGATTTTATTATCTATTTCAATTCAACACAGCTTTAGCTTTGTATTGTTGATTGTTTGGCAAGCTGTGTTTGAAAAGAAATCTCTAATCTGCTTTCATCTCTTATCTCTGAATTCTCTCTGGTAATCCTATTGAAAAAACTTGTCAACTGAGTCTTTCACATGAGTCACAGTTGAACACTTCCATATATCCGAGGAAAGATCTAAGTTTAAAGTTCTATTCAGTCTCTTTCAGTCTACCTGAGTCTCAGGTAGTAGCCAGCTGTCTCTCAGGTGCCATAGGGCCACTCGGGATATAAATACCCAACTCTGCAACGGTTCGCGCTTAACCCTCTTCAGAGTCTCCTAAGCCCTAGCACTTTTCTCCGCCGATTGATTCTCAACGATCGTGTGCTTCTCCGCCGATCTTTGCGCTCGTCGAAGCTCCCTCAAGCTCTTCTGTTGATCAAGCGCCTGCATCTCCATCCAAATTCCTCATCGTAAGTCTCCTCGAGCTGTTCTTCACAGAACTAGGGTGGTTTCCGCCTCTATGCGAATTCCACGTTCTCGGGTAGCTCTTAGCTGCGGAATTAGATAGAGATGTTGTTTCTTTAGCCTCCAGAATGAATTCTTGCAGCACATTGTTCTGAATTTTTAGATTTCAGCAAGATTCGATAAACCTAGGTTGTTCTGTCTCTACACCTGAGTTTCGCACTTTATCTCACCTGTGTCTCAGGTAGCTAAGTCAGGTAGCATGAGATAAATTGTAAAACCTTCCTAGTGTCACCTGATTCACTCGCTTGAGTATCAGTTAGGTTGTTCAGTAAATTTCTCTCTGCAATGGGATTACCCCCCCTTTCCTATCTTATCCATGCAGATGTCTGAATCTGGAAAACTGCTAGAGGATATCTCAGAGGATCTTCCTTAGCCATCAGGACTCAGATCTTGGAAAAGAAAACTCAAGAAGAATGGGAGACAGAGAAAGCAAGGAGACTTGCTAAGAATCTTGATGCTGAAGAGAAAGCCAAGAAAGCTGCTATGATCCCCTTATCTCCAGCAGAATTGGCCAAAAGGGAAGCAAAGATGAAAGCCTTGGAAGAGGAAAAACGCCAATTGGATTTGGCTGTAAAGCAATCCATCTCCAGGATGAAAGAGCTCGAAGCTGAAAAAGCAAATAAGAAAGAGAAGCTAAAACAGGAGAAACAGATTCTTGCAGCTGAGAAGAAAGCAAGAGAAGCTGAAGCTAAGATAAAGAAGGCAGAAGAGAAGGCTAAGAAAGCTGCTGCCAAAGATGCATCCATCAAAGCTAAGAGGGCGCCAGTTGTGGACACCCTCAAGAGAACAAGAGCTGCTGGTGGACCAGCTGATCTGATCCTGTGCAAAGTTCCTAAGAAGCTTCGATCAGAAGCTGTTATTGAACCCAGCAAGGCTAAGAGTCAGCAAAAACAGGAAGAAGAGGCTGCATGGAAAGCTGAAGCTGAGAAAAGAAAATCTCACAGTGCTCTAGTCAAAGAACTGCATGATTTAATGGGGATGTTGCCGGCTGCTTCAGAAGCCGAAAGAGATGCTCTCACTCCAAGAATTCAAGAAATCAAGAAATTAATCTTTGACTCATCTGATGCTCCTAAAGATGTCTTAGTCCAAAAGGATATATGGAAGAAAGACAAGGCAATCAAAGAAGAGCTTCAAGAGCTGTTAAGAAAAGAAGGAAAGGCTGTTGGAAATGAGAAGGCAGACTTGATTCTGCAAATGGAACTCCTTGTACCTCAGCTTTCATTGGAGTGTCAACATTTATGGCGCAAATATCATGATAACAAGCTGCAAAGAAGGATAGATGCCTACGCAATGGAACTGAACTCTTGCACAGATGAAGCCCGCAAGAAGTTCCTGTATGATGAGATAGCTGCAGCAAACTCAAGGATGAACTGGGTAGATTACTCAGATGCCCCTATCTCAGCAGTCCCACTTCATCAATCTAGTGCTCCTGCTTCTCAACCGAGTAAGCCAGCGGAGTCCCAGGCAGCTTCCTCAGCTGGGCTAGAGCTTGTCTCCACAGCAGCAGAAACTCAACAGAAAGCTCCCATTGAGTCTATAGAAGATATCCTAGCAGAGCTAGATTCCAGTGGAAAGCATCTAGAGAAGAATCTAGATGATTCTATGACCAAGCTCAGAACATCCTTAGGTGCAAATCCACCTGTGTCCCAAGCCGATCCCTCAGCTGGAGCATCAGTAAGCATGGGATCAGTCTTCCAGTCCTTATCTGATCTAGAACCTGCTCAAGGAGACCAAGGGCTTGTTGAACAAGAAAGGGCAGAATCATCTCCAGCACCAGAGTCTTCTCCTGCACCAGAGTCTGCTCATAAAAGGCCATCTGAGTCTCAGGCTGAATCAGCTGAGTCTCAGTCAGAAGGATCAGATGACTCATACTCCAGTCCAAGTGACCCTCATCCTCCCTCTCCTCGAAGGAAGAAACAAAAGACATCTGACTCAGATGAAGAATATGAGGGTGAGGAAGAAGATGTCGCAGTAGAACAATCATCAGAAGAAGCTCAAATTTCCACATCTTCCTCTGTCTCTGAAGACAGTGCAGCTGAGACTCAGGAGGCAGACTCAGATGAGTCTCTGGAAGTCAAGTATGCTGCTATCTTTGCTAAAGCTGCAAGGACAAACTCTCAAGAGATGAAATTTCTGTCTGCAGCAACACTCAAGAAGCTTCCAAAGGCAGATGCTAGTCTGGCTACCATAGATTTGGACACAAGAAGCACCTCCAACTACACTGCCATGAGAACTACAAATCCATATTTTGACAGTGAAGGCAATATCAAGAGGAGGCAGTGCAGTGATCAAAGATTTTTGGAATGATCAGCGCACTTTCACTGACGGGCGCAGAGCCCGTCAGGAGATACAAAAATTTCACTGACGGGCCGGATTTCCCCGTCAGAGGCAGGTATCACTGCTGACGGGCCCTGGTGATAGCCTGTCCGTGGTGTATCCTTCCACTGACAGGTATTTGTTTCCCTACCCGTCAGTGGTTATATTTCAGGGATTAAAAGAATAAATTCTAGAAAACAATACATTCATTACACATTATAGCCACCATTACAAAAATTAGACCATTACAAAAGAATAGACACCATTACAACCACCATTACAAACATCAGACAACATTTCAGCAAAAAATATACATGAATACACACAAGTTAAGAGTCTAGCATGAATACACACAAGGACTAGGACCATCGATTTCAACTATTTCTAGTTCCACGTCACTATGTATCCCAGAAGAGTACATTCCAGCAGGCAAAATGATTCCCAAACACATTCTTCTCCAATCCAGTCTGAAACATGTTAGGAAGTGCAAGCTTTGTCAAACTGTGAACCTAAACAATCTTGCAGTAAATATACTTAGCTGCAAGAGTAGTACTTAGCTAATGTGCATTACTGCACCAGAGAAGCATTTATTAGAAAAAGTTTGAAAAACTGGACAGAAAGCAATACAAAATGAATGACAATTTTATGGAAAGAAAATCAGTAGTTTTGATTTTGCAAACAGGAATAGATATGACGGACTAACCTGGACTATTACTTCCTTCAATTTAGAGTGAAGGCGAGAACCTGTATCTTTAATACTTGAAGGAGGCCATATCTGTCGAGGAAATTAAATTATAGTGGTGGCCATATCTGTCGATACGACTAAGCAACAGGAAGGAATTCCCTGAGTTTGAGTAAGCAAAATGGAGGTGGTAACTATAGGGCTGTGCTTTCTGTTCTAGGCTCAAATTAGAAGGAATGATAGACGAATGCTGGTGGTGATTAGATGGCTTGAGCATGGGCTGGGATTTGTTTTGTGGTCTTCTTATATTTTGTGCCAGGCCATACAAGAAAGTATCAGAGGAAGTACCTTGCGGCATTTGCAGACGACCATCGCCGAGGAGCCAGATCGGTGGAGAAAAGAGGAGCCGGAGCGTGGAAGAGGAGGACACCGCCGCTGCTCCTCGTGTGGACGCTGCCACTGCTCCTCGTGTGGACGCCGCCGTCGTGGATGGCTCTGGCCTCGTGGATCCCATCCCCTCAGATCTCGCAGCCACCACGGTCGGGGAGGTCGGGGACGACGGTCGGGGACCTCGCGCCGCCACTGCGTGGTGCCCGACGCGCCACGCACACACCGGAGAAGGGGACGGTGGTGGAGGGATAAGGGGATCCAAGGGGATGGTGGTGGAGGAGGGAGAGGGGATGGCGGCCTCGGTGGTGGTGGGGAGTAGGCCGACGGGATGGAGGAGGAAGAGGAGAGGTGGAGGGAGCAGGCCGGCGGGATGGAGCAGGCCGGCGGGATGGAGAAGGAAGAGGAGAGGTGGAGGAGGCGTCGATCGGGAAGGAAGAGGAGAATGGGGGCTCGGGGAGGAAGAGAATGGCTAGGGTTAGGGTGAAAAACGAATCTTATACACCGGTGCTAGCTCCAGGCTGCTGGGCTTCTGGGCCGTGGACGGGCTGACAATTAGCACTGACAGGCCGCAATATCTGCCAGTCAGTGGTTTGGTAATCACCACTGACGGGCCAAAACTTTGGGCCCGTCAGTGGAGAGTTCCCGTCAATTCTATGGGTTCGCAGCGCCCCGGGTCGCCTCTCCTCTGACGGGTAGATTTAACGCCCGTCAGTGGAGGTCCTCCTGGCTGGCCTGGGCATCGCCGCCACTGACGGGCATAAGTTACCCGTCAGTGATGGCCAGCACCACCGACGGGCAAAAAGGTGCCCGTCAGTGGAGGGGTTTCAGCAGAGGGTTATTCTGGAGTAGTGAGCAGTCCAGCTACCATCTTCTGCTACCCAAGAAGGGTTTTGTTGATAGCATGCCCATAGATTGGGCCAATCTGGCTAAAAATAGTTTGGAAGGTCTAAAAGATATCTTAGCTGCTGTTCAATTAGATCAAATCTGCAGCACAAACCAAAATTATGATTCTGAAGTGATCAAGGAATTCTATGCAACAGTCTTCATTGAGCAAGATCACCAAGATTTCATGCTGTGGATGACCAGAGGTCAGTTGCTGTGCATCACAGCTACAGAATTTTCTGAATTTCAACTTGTCATCAGGGCCCAAGCTATCACAGATAAACATCTCCAAAGGATCAGAAGAAGACAAGAGCTTGCAACCAGATTGGGTGCCAAATGAGATAAGGCAAAAATTCTTTCCCTCTGGCTTTGTGTTTCCCCCAGCCAAAGGTATAGTCCCCAAGTATATTCAGCACTTTAAGGGACTCATGAAGACACCGAAACATATTGTGAAGATTCTAAATGTGTCTATCTGTGCAAAGGGTGGAGGGACTGATGCTATCTATAACCCAGTCTAGAGAATCCTTGAGCTGATTGCCAAGAAGGAAAAGTTTGATGTTGCTCGATATATCTTCTCTGAGATCAATGAATGCCAGAAGAACAGAACAGACAAGATGAGATATGGCTCATACTTAATGCATATGATCCTTCAGAGAACAGCATTAGCAACTTCATCTTTCTCCTTTGACCAGAAGTGTTATTTCAGCAAGTTCAGACCTCAAAATGATGATAATGAAGATGAGAAACCTTTCTACAGCATCCTTGAAGCATCTCAGCCAAGTGCCTCAGTGCCACCTGAGCCAGCTACCAGAGCCTCAGTCAGAGTCTTTCAGCCAGTAGTTGAACCCCAAGTAGACCTACCTGAGCCTCAGGTGTCTCCTGCTCGAGACTCAGCTAGGGAACCATCTCCTCCTGCTGAGCTTCAAGCTTCAGTATCAGTTGGTCTCTCCTCAGCTAGTGTGCCTTTGGTTCAACGTCTGGACAACCCTGCTGCAGTTGATGCTTTTATCAAGAGGGTTGTACCCGTTCAGATTTCTGCTATCAAGAGAAGCCAAGATGAGCTAAAGCAAGAGATGACAGAGTTGAAGAATGATATCAAGACTGATATGGCAGATCTCAAGGCTTCAGTCAGCAGCAAGTTTGATCAGATTCTATCCCTTCTGCAACAGAAACCAGCTCCCTGAAGATCTTCTTCCTATCTCTTTTTAGTGTTTAGTGGCAAAGGGGGAGAGATTAGATTCAGGGGGAGAGATTAAAGAGTTTATGTAAAAAGGGCTAAGGGCTGGGCTAAGAGCTGCATGTGTGTCAAGACATTCTCTGTATTAAAAAATTGCTTATACATATGATGATGCTCTGATTGTTTGTCTTGCTCTAATACATGTTGTTTGTCTTGCTCTGAGACATGTGTCTTTGTCTTTTCTGATCTGATACATGTGTTTTTTTCTTTTGCTCTGATACATGTGTTTAGATCTGATACAAGTATTTTGCTCTAAATTCTGTTGATTGCTCTGATAATATCTATTCTAATGATATCTGCTCTGATAATATTTGTTTTAGAAGAGTTTAGATTCGTACTCAAGCATGCTATTCCTTGTACATCTGTTGCTGAGTATTTGTTCAACATAATTGATATTGCGCTGTGCTTATTTATTCAGTTATATTATGGCAACCTGGTTTAAGCATCTACTCTCCATGATTAAACAGAACTGTGCATTTGCAGTAAAATGCAAAATCTCTTATGTGCACAGCTTAAGGGGGAGTAGATATTAAACTTGGTTGAATATCACACCCTTTTATACATTTAATGCTATGTTTAAAGGGGTTGCCACTAACCACTAAAAAGGGGGAGATTGAAAGTGCATCCAGTCTCAAGGAGAGTGGAAGGATGATTATCTAGCCTCAAGGTTTGGTTTTGATGGTTAATGGCAACCCTCACCTGTATCTAACGTTTACAACGAGTGTGAACAAGAGTTTAGATGAACAGGTGATCGATCAAGACAACATCTGACTGATGATGAGGCCAAAAAAAGAGCAAGGAACTGTGAAGGTCAGAAGGGCTAGCTGAGCTAGTCTCCTGAGGCTCAGTTGCGAGGAAGCCGAGGCTGTGCTCGAGGGCAAGTGAGGTGATGGTGGCTTGATGGAGTTCAAGGACCATGACTGCAAGCTGGATAAGACCTGGAGGAGCTAGGAAGCTAGTGGATCTACGTCAAGGGGTTCGCTGTGCGTCTTCAAGGGCTATCATCTTCAGTTGTTAGCTTGGAACCAGTGCCAAGATTCTGAGCGAGCTGGTCAGTGGCAGTGGTGAGTCCATTGTCCTCCTGAATCAGTTTAAGGCTTGTAGTGAGCCGGCCTGTGTTGTGCTCAGGTGCTGCCTGAGGCAACGAGTCCACCTGAGTTTGGCATCTGAGACTCAGGTGGGTAGCTCAGCCGTGGCTAGTAGGTTACCAAGTGTATGTTAGCTGAGTCTCAGATAGGTTTGTCTGGTGGCTCTTTGTCTGACGTGGCATGAGGGTAATGGCTAGCTGCCAGGGACTCTATAAATAGGGAACCTGGGGAGGTTTCGACCTCAACCTTTACCTCTACCATAGCAAGCACCCTGCTGTTGCAAGAAAGAGCTCTTAGTCTCCGAGAGAGCGTTGCCTGCGTGCATCCACCGTGAGAGAGAGTTGCTTTACATCTTGAGTGCTTCAGAACTGAGAGAGTTCATGGTACTGGTTCCTCCAAGAGACTGAGAGAGCTCTTGGTGTTCGTCTGCTCCAAGACCGGGAAGTTGGAGTCGTTGGTGAGCAAGCCAAGTCTTGTGTGGCTGCCTCCAAGTGTCTATGAAGGCGATTTGGGTCTGCCTGTCTTACTGCGGTGAGATCAAAAGGATTCCACACAAGATAAGTGAACGAGGAAAGAGCACGTTTTAGTGCCGGCTGTGTAAGCAGCTTCCTCAACGGAGACGTACCACTTTGCAAAGAGTGGGAACTTCGGTAAAACAAACCTCTGTGTCTATTTGTTCATTTGTATGGTTTGCTTTTACTTGTGCTGATATATATAGTACACACTCTGCTGCACTCAACTGAGTTTCCCACCTGAGACTCAGTTGACACTGAGTAGTCTCTGCTCTGCTTGCTTTTACTTGAGCCATCTACCTGAGAGTCAGTTGCTTGAGCCAGTTGCTTGCATCTTGGTAGGATTGATCTATTTATTTGAAGTAAAGCCCATTAGGTTTTAAATTTCTAGAGCCGACCTATTCACCCCCATCTAGTCGACTCCCGAGATCCTTTCAACTTTGCTCGTGGGTACTTCTTGGCTAACACACAGCGGACGATGAAGGCGCCGGAGTAGCGTACTCCTTCAATGTACACACAAAGGAGGGTACCCTCTGAGTTCTCATAGCTGCACTAGATGGATTGAACAGTCTAGCGGGAGAGGTGCAGCAAGTCGTTGGAGGAGCTTCTGTGCTTGATTAGCAACGGAGGAGGTGATAGAGGAGGCAACGGAGGCAGCGGCAGAAGAGGCGACGGAGGTGGCAACGGAGGCGGTGACAAAGGAGGCGATAGGGCTGGCAACACCCTCTTGTGCTTCCTGGCCATGCGAGAAGAGCTACCCACAGGCTCCATTGCAAAGCAGGTGGTGATGAATTTGGGGCAGAAATCAAAGAGACGAAAAAGAGGAAGACCGGGCGCGCTTTTGATGACCAAGAAGAGGAAGACATTATATAGACACACCGGCACGACTCCTCATCTCCCGGCGTGATCCCTTGTCTCCCGCTGTCTGCCTCATGTACCGATGCGACTCCTCGTATACCGGCGGCTCGTGTGTACACAGCCGTCCGTATTTTTTGAGATAGTACGTTGACCTATAGTAGAGGTGCATAATTTTGCAACAATTAACAGGAGAGGGAGAGGCCGTTTGACCATACACTAGTGGCGGCGTTCAGATGGATGTTGACCCTCGGGGCAGTGGCGGTGCTCCTCTTCCTCGCGGCGGTGGTCGGGGCGAATGAAACAGGAAAGATGTGAAGTAAAAATCCTAATGCCTGCACGCCGCCACATATAGATATGTTCCATTATCCACGACAGTTGCATAGATCTGACCGCCGTGGATAACATGATATCCGAGACGGTTGTTCTGCCCAACCACCTCCAATAACAATTTAGAACAAAATAGACATTTCGAACATAGATTAAATAGACATTTCCAATACAGATTAAGAAGCCATTTCCAAAGACATGCAAAAGGAAACATCACATAGCATAAGAAAAGGCTAGTTCATTACATTACATAACAAAAGGCTAGTTCATGCATATACACATTATGTGAAGCAAAAGGAAATAAAAACTAGCTAGATCCTCTACAGTGGGAGATCTTCATCCAGAGGTTCCAGCTTCAGAGGGGAGACAGTAGCAACTTTGAAGAAGCTCACCATCTCGACACCCCACCGGATGTACTTTGCATGGAGGCGCAAGACGGGCTTTTTGTTGGTGCAGCAGACGAGGATATGACCCAGCTCATAGTGAGCTTCGAGGACAAAACGGTGCCATGAAAACTTCTTATGCAGGATACACCGGACGACGTACATACTAGAGTACCGCATGAGGTCAGCGTTGTACACAAAGAGGAGGGTGTCCTCGGTGTCACCATAGTGGTCCAACTCCAATGCTTCATACATGGCGCGGGAGATCACCATGTTCATACATGCGCGGTCCTCATGGATGGGCGAAAGAGGGGCGATGCTTCGCGCTTCCGCTTCCCCTAAGAGCTCCTTGCAGCGCCCATTGCGAGAGATTGAGGAGGTGGCTGGAGGGCCAGGGAAGGAAGAAGAGGATTGAGAGAGCAGGTGGCTAGAAGTGGCATTTGGAGGAATGAAGAATGGAGACATCAAAGAGATCGAGGTGGTGTGCAGTTTATAGGGGGACTATTTGTGTTGCCCGCCGCATGCGAATCCGAGGCGGTTGCGTTCAGAAAACCGCCTTGGGTACAAGCCTTATCCAAGGCGGTTGGTTTTATTCCCGTGCCTCCGATATGTTCGAGACGATTGCCTTCTAAAAACCGTCTCGGATATGAGTCTTATCCGAGGCGGTTTCCCAAAAAGTCCTTATTATAGCCGGTAGAACAGTGTTAACCGTCTCAGATATTAATTATTCAAGGCGTTTCAGCTCGACCGCCTCGGATAAGGCATCTCGGATGAGCTTTTCTATACTAGAGCTAGTCAGTTCAAAAACGAAACCAACTGAGATACTATATTTTCTCAATCGGTTCTTTGAGCGGAACCAACTGTAATAATATAATATTACAATTGGTTTCGCTACTGAATCGGCAGAGAGATTATTGTCCCAGCGGGTTTGGAAAATCGGCTAGGATAACATATATTATTAAGTCTCCTTGTCTATAGAGGACGCAAAAACTGGTTGAGATAGCCATTTTAAACCGACTGTAAAGATTATTTCTATAGTAGTGGTTGGTCTTTTCTATTTTATTGTTTCTTTCTGTTCGCTAATTAAGTCTACACAAATAGGTACAGACAAGCATGTCCTCATCACTCCAACAATGTCGCTAAAGATTAAATATAGAGTAACGATATCCTCGTGGAAAGTGGGGAATAGCTAGAGGACCTAATTTTTCATTTTATTTTCGTTTCACAAAAATCAAAATCTATCCCAAAGCTGTAATAAAGACTATTGATGTGAATCATGTTTCGGTAGCTTCCTCTGCTTTCATTTCCTATTTCCTCGACGGAGTGAGGGAAATATGCTCCTGCCGAGGACATTGAGATAATTTTTCCATCCCATCCATTCGTACTTAGCGTTATTCATGAGTTTAAGTGTGGGGACCAGGGCAGATGGCACATGTGATGCAAAAAATGTAAATGTATGACCTCGGGTTCGTTATGTTTCTCTCCCGGTGCTCTTGCATCCACCGGAATACATTGCTTTTCCTCTACGTGAGAAAATTATGACTTTTGATGGCCAAAGTTTTCCTCGAGGAATAGCTCCTTAAGCAAACAAGCATTTTTCTTGTAGTTTCCTGATTAGCTAGTTTTGCCGTAATAGACAAGTGAACCTCCTTCATGTAGTCGGTAGTCCTCCCTTGTCTTAGATAACTTCCTCCTGCTCTCAACAAATTAGATGCCCAGCCTGCTTTAACTATGGACACATTTACCGGTTTGCATGGCGCGCAGAAGACAAAAAGTCTACCATCGGATTGAATCATGTCATGCCTCTCCTAAATCTCGTGCCCCGAATTGTCAGATTGACCGCGATACCCTTGGCTCTCTTCAGTTAACGTCTTTTCGACTTCCCCTTGTCCAGTAAGCGCCTCTTCGTCTCCCCTGTCTCCCGCGCTTCTCAGTTTAGCATGGTGCACTGCTCCACCCATCCTTGCCATACCTCTCACCACATCTCCTCTGCCTTGCGTCCATCTCCCTGGAGAAACATGGACCTCTTTCTATTGGATCCATCTCGCTTTGTGCTGCTTGGCCTTAATGTGCTTGAGGGGGGTGACAGAGCGCCGTGTTCAAGATCACATTATGGTCGGTGGTGTCCCTCCTCGATGGCATGATGATCACGCTCTGGCTATCCTTGATCCCCCTATTGAACATGGTATGTTTCTCGAGTCCATGAGGGAAGTTAAAACTTACATTGAAAATGTTCTTGGACTTCATGTTCGCGATTCCACTACGCATGCCTTTGGAGTGGGTCTGTTTCAGTTTGATGATATTTTGATCCGTGATGACCTTGTCTCGAGGCCTGGTTTTGACCTTGGGGGTGGGTGCACTTTATTTTCTTTCGTCAAGATGAAGCTTGTAGTGCTAGAAGAACTGCTCAACCTAGAGTCCTATGGATTATGTATTTGGGCTGGCCATTGGATTATATTGAAGGGTACATTTCCTCCGCTGGGCTGTTTCCAACTTTGGGTTCATCTGAATTGGATTGCTCAATACCGAAGCAAAGTCCGAATCCTTCTTTGGTGTCTTGTCAAAGAGGTTCATCTGGTGCCTAGGAGCACAGTCTGGGAGCAGCCGTCTATGCTGGGAGGATCGGGCAAGTCATGGACGATCCCCACTTACATTCTTGATGGGGATTTTGATGGTTCTCTCCCAATGGAAGAAGAGATCCCACCGGGCCTCTTAAATCCTCACTGTTGGTTGGACCGGTGATCTAGGAGCCGATGAACCAGGATCATGATTGGTGGGATGGATGGTTTCAACCCCAAGAGGCGGATAATGCTCCCTAGAGCTCATCTAGCTAGCTGAACCTATCCTGACACTCTTGTTTTGGAGTTGGCCGCTTCCCCAGTTCTGAGTAGCTTGTTGGAGTCAGGCTCGAGTTCTTTTGGGCATCTTGCTCTGTCGCGCTGAGTGGTTCTCAGCTCACTCTGGATTTCAGTTCTTCAAAAAGTCAGGAAGCTCGACCTATGGATCTCAAAGGCAAAGCTGCTGCTCACCCCACCATTGCTGAGATTGATGGAGCTTCCTCGCTTCCATTTGATATTCCTCGCAGCTACAGATTTATGGAAACCAAAATCATTTGGGACCATCAAGCCCGTCTCTGTCTCGCAATGTTCAGTAGGCCATAAGTAATCCTAAGCAAGTTGGCTCCCATCCTCTCCGCCTGGACTTATTCTGTCGCGTGTTGAGTCTCCGGATAGTTTCAGATTTAAACTTCTGGCGCCCACTTCTGCTGTACCTCAACCTCAGCCCCCCCTCCCCTCCCAAAGGGACCTGGCGGATCTTCTCTTTGACCAGCGCGGGCACTCTATCAGTGCGAACATTGACTAGGCCTCCAAACTTGCCAGACTTCATCAGTTTGTGGACAAATTTGGATAAATTCCTCCCGTCCCAGTGGGTTTCCTCTGACAACAACACTTTAGACCTACCGCAGTGAGACTTGGATTGTTTGGACCTCTCTCTCCGATCAGAAGATTAGGTGATCCTTTTGATGAGGACGATTCAGGCCTGGATGCCCCTCCTCCTGAAAAGCTCCTTTCAATCTTGCCCTCTCAAGCTGCGATGAATGACCCAATTTCTACTCCTAACCCTCTCAATGAATCTTCTTGCCTGACTGCTTCGCTCAAGCTGGATAATCTATGGAAGCGCCGAAGTTTCACTATTACTTACACTCGCAAATGAAAGACGGCTCCCTCTGTTAGTAACCGTGAGAAGTCTAACCCCATTGTGCATTTGGGTATCCGGTGCCCAAGACTTCAGAATTTCAGTGGTGGATTTAGGAAAGGGACTTTCGACCGGTTCGTGGGAACTGAACCTCCTCGCTTCGTTGCTTTTGATCCTGAAGTGAAGACCCCCTTGTGCATCTAATTCAAGTGCAAGTGCCGATTCTTTTTCCAAGGTGCTATCTCCTCTCCATCAGCACCTTCAAGCAACCTCTGATGATTCTGCGGCTGCTGCTTTGGACCTCCCCTTGGAGCTGATCCAATCTATGGCGGCTAGCTTTTGTGGCATTCCTCCTGAGAAGGTTTCAGAGGAAAAGCTGCTCAACCAAGAATTGGATGTCAATGATGCTAACAGCAATAACTGATGGGCTTCTAGGATCTCTCCCCCTCCTCTGCCTCACCTACAGCCTGGCTCTTCCCCCAACCTCTGATGTTAGGACTATTTCAATTGACGGGCCTCAGGGCACTGTTTCGTTTGCTTCAGCAATTTGGATCTTCTTTGTCTATGTTTCCAGTTAGTTGTTTCTCTCTAACAACTTGTTGTGCCCTCTGTCTAAATGGGCATTATGTTTATATGGCATGTAAGACTTTTATTTGTACTAGGGCCTCTTCTTTTCATGCTTCCCTCTCCCTGATTGGTGGTTTGGCTCTCTTGCTCACCCTGCTTTTGGACTTCGCTGGGCGATTGTCCTTTGCTCTTCCCATAATCTCCTGCCCCCATGAATCAAAACAGAAATTGGAATATTCTTAATTGGAACGTCAGGGGTCTGAACCCCTCTAACAAACATGCCGCTATCAGAAATAAGATTGAAGAATCCAAGTGTTCAATTCTCTGCATCCAAGAAACCAAATGTAGTCACTTTGATCACTCTTCATAAGAAAGTTTGCACCCTGGAGTCTAGACCATTTTTCTCTCTCCTTCCTCAGGGCTGATGGGAAACTCAGGTGGCATCTCACCATATGGAATCGTTCTCTTCTTTATGGAGTGATTGTTTCCATTAACCCCTTTGCAATCCATGTGGATCTTCGCTCAAGGCTCTTGGCTGATACTCTTCACATCATTAATACGCTTTCATCTCCTGGCTTTCTACGCTGGACATTGGAGAAAAGGAGAATTGGCTCATTTGCGGTGACTTCAATTACAGATCCTTGGAAACCAGGAATAAATCTGGTGGCAATGTTTAGAACACCATCGTCTTTAACAACGTCATTGCTATGCTTGATCTAGCAGAGCTTCCCCTTCTTGGTCATGCCATCACTTGGAGCAATATGCAAAACAATCCTCTTTTGGACAACTCGATTGGTTCTTCACATCCAACCACTGGATTAACGCCTTTCCCAATACCATGGTCAAGCCTCTTGCTCAAACTACCTCTGAAAACTTTTGGGCCGATCACCCTGGTTTCATGAATGTCATCCAAAGCTGCTGGCATCTTCCCTGCATTGTGAATTCTAGCGCCACTCACATCAGCTCTAAATTTAAAATGCTACACCGAGGTCTCAAGATTTGGAGTAAGAACCTGTCTCACCTAGACTATCTAATAAGGAATAATAACATCATTCTGGACATCTTGGATGGTCTTGAAGAAACAAGAAGGTTGAGCTTAATGGAAAGGAATTTTAGAATCATTGTCAGGTGGCACATTATCAGACTTCTCCACTATAAACGTGAATACTGGAGGAAATGATGCACTATTAGATGGGCTAAATTTGGTGACGAAAACTAAAAAAAAATTCACTCTGTCACCACTAAAACTCGTAGAAGAAATGCCATTCCTCAGCTTCTCGATGCGGCTAGCAACATTGCAGATGACCACTCCAGCAAAGCTATTGTCCTATTGCGTTGTTTCAAAGACCGGTTAGGTACCTCTGCTATCCCCATCATGCATTTTGACCTCAGGGAGTTTATCCATGTCGTTGATGGGGTTGATTCTCTCTCCTCCCCTTTCACTTTAGAGGAGATCGATTCTTTCATAAAGAAGATGTCCGTTGACTGTGCTGCTGGGCCGGACAGCTTCAATGGCCTATTTATGAACGAATGTTGGGCATATTATCATACTACTCTCTGTCATGTTTTCTTTCGGGGCATATCAGTCTTTAGGGGCTCAACATTTCCTTCATTGCTCTGATCCCTAAGGTGTTGAGTCTAGAAATAGTCAATGATTTTAGGCCTATCTCTCTTCTCAACTCTAGTCTTAAGCTTATCACCAAGGCCCTGGCTGACCATCTTCAAAGGCTCATTCCTAAGCTCATCCATCAAAACTAATATGGTTTTATCAAGCAACGCTCTATCCAAGATTGTATTGCTTGGGCTTTTGAGTATCTGCATCAATGCAAGCACTCCAAGAGGAAAATTGTAATCATCAAGCTAGACTTCGAAAAGACGTCTGACATGATTGAGCATTCTGCTATTATGGATATCCTTAAGCACAACGGATTTGATGATCACTGGCTGGGATGGATTTCTAGCATTCTCACTATTGGGTCCTCGGTGATTCTTCTCAATGGAGTGCTTGGGAAACTTTTCAGCTATAGATGTGGGGTTCGTCAGGGAGACCCATTTCCCCGCTTCTCTTTTTTCTAGCTACTGATCTTCTCCAATCCATTATTAACAAGGCACATGAAAGAGGTCTTTTGATCTTCCAATCCCTTCCTCAGTTCCTGACTTCCTCGTCATTCAATATGATGATGACACTTTTATCATGAGAGCCTCCAGTAAACAACTTCTTTGCCTTGAAGGTCTTCTTGAAAGCTTCTGCCAGTCTACTGGTCTTCGTGTGAACATTCACAAATCATGCCTTGTTCCCATCAATATCTCGACTGATCAGGCCACTCAACTTGCCAGCATCCTTGGATACAAGATTGGATCCTTCCTGTTCACATACCTTGGTCTCCCTCTCAGCTTGACTTGGCCTTCTCTTAATGACTTTGCTCTCTCATTGACCGTATCGACAGATGGTTGGCCTCTTACTCCTCTCTTTTATCCTTTGGTGGGAGACTTCAAGTAGTTTATTTTGTCCTCAGTGCTCTGCCACATACTTTACATGCTCGTTAGCTCTTCTGGTCGGTGTTTCTGATATTATTGATAAGAAATGTCGATCCTGTCTTTGGCAAAAATCAGAAATCATGGGCAAATACAAGCATCTTGCGGCATGGAATAAAGTTTGCTTACCTCGAGCCAAAGGGGGTCTAGGAGTTCATGACCTTTCTACCTTCAGTGACGCCCTTCTTCTTAAGCACCTTCACAAATTCTACAATAGAATTGACACACCGTGGGTTAATCTAATCTGGAACTCCTATGATGTGTTCTCCGCGCCTAGGCTCAATGATAGAAAGGGTTTTTTTTGTGGCATGACATCATGCTCTCCAGAAAATACAAGGAAATCGCTATCTGCCAAGCTAATAATGGCTCTTCTGTGGCATTTTGGACTGATCATTGGCATAGTTCGCTGCTTTCTCATCAATTTCCCAGATTGTTCTCCTTTGCTAAGTCTCATCACACTTCGTTCATGGCTATGCAAGCGAATGGGGATCTTTCCACTCTTTTCCACCTTCCGCTCTCTGAAGAAGCTTTTGAGGAGCTCCAACATGCTATTGCCATCATTGAGGATGGCTCCCATCAGTCTACTGATAATGACATCTGGGGTAACAAATGGGGGAGTTTAAATTACTCTTCTCAGAAATACTATAATACTCCTTTTGCCAAAACCCCCATATTCGCTATCTGCATTGGATTTGGAAATCTAAATGTGTCCCCCAAACTCAAGGTCTTTGCTTGGTTATTACATCAAGACCGGCTTAATACTAAAGACATGATGAACAGGCGAGTTCCAATCAGGCTTTTTGTGCTCTTTGCAATCAAGAACTAAGAGAGGCACGAGATCATCTATTTTTTTACAGCGCTTTCAGCCAGCAATGTTGGAATAGAGTTGGCTTTCTCTAGAACCAAGACCCCTCTATCACTGGCAGATTGGCCACTATCAAATATTCTACCCTCGGGCTGTTCTTCATGAAACTTTTATTGTGGCGGCTTGGCATATTTGGAAAGTGAGAAATAACTTAATCTTCAATGGCGTAGCTCCATCTTATAGGTCTTGGTTCAATAGTTCTTTCATAATCTCTCTGTTCTTTGCTTTAGATTTAAGGAAGATCTCAGGGACCGCTTCCTGGAATGGCTCTCCTCCTTAGGAAACTTTGAATAAGGGGTCCGTGAGCAACACCTATCGATCCCGGAAAACGTACTGAGATCCTTTATACCGAAACCAGATATATATTTTTAGACTTAATTGAGAAAAATCTTAAACATGATTCTATATGGCCTTCTTCATTAAACATCAAAACTCACATTCACTTTCCCGCCGCCACCCCATCCCAGGCTTCTCCGTCGCGAGCGACTTGACCTAGGGTTTGAGCCACAACCCCATCTCTTCATCGACTAGCTCCTCTGTCGTCTGATCCAGGGTCTCCTGCTACACCACTGCCAGATCCTCGCTCTCCTGAGCCGCCAGGCGCGTAGTGGCTACTATGCCTCCTCTTGTCTATGGTGTTGCCCCAGTGCGTGACATCATCTTGCTAATGGCGATCCGCCTCAACTCGCGTCCTGAGCACTGCTTTAGCTACGGCTGAGCGGTAAGTGGACCAGGAGGTGGTTGTCGTGCAGGAGTGGCTGGCTCGGGGCTACTGGTCATGGGCGACGAGCTCAAGGTGCGCGGCATCGTTGGGGTGCTCGCACCGGACCAGACGGGCTCGTACGTCACGGCCGTGCTAAGCTTCCATCTCGGCTTCAATATTCGCTTTGGGTTCACATACTAGAAGTTAGGTAGGCAAAGCATCAGTTTGGCTTGTTAGGGCCCCTGTACAATACAGGTGCTTAGACAGGTGTCTCAAGAAAAAAATCTGGTTTTTTTTGTGAGAGGTGTTTAGATAGGTGCTTAGGAAGGGTGACAGAAGCAAAGTTTAGCACCTGGTGGTACGCTGGTGCTTAGGGTGACACAGGTAACAGGTGTTTCAACCGGTGCCTAGCAAATAGTACTCCAAAAACACCAAATAGTACTCATATGAAGCGCTGCATTGGAGACAACAGGTGCTAGAGTAGGTGTTACACAAATATTAAAGCAACTTAACCACCCATATGAAGCACTCTGCATTGTAAGTCACATATTTTTTTGAGACGCTATGTTACTCTCTCTCTTTAAGCACCGGGCTATAAGCACCCTGCATTGTACATAGCCTTATGACTTGTGAGCATTGACTCTGCTCACCATGAGCATCGATTATTTGGCTTGCAACGAGCAAATCTCTTCACCTCAGCTCGCTGTGAGAGCGATTTGATGAATTGGTTCGAATTTCTTACCAAGTCTCAAGCTGTGTAGCTCTTATGTGATGTTTTAATCTGGATAAGAAAAACTTACTTAGTTTGCCAAGCCAGAGGATGGTTTCCTTTTATTCCCAAACAGATTGATCCAGATCCAGGGGTAGTTTCACTGGCTTTCTTGGCGCGGTGTAGAATACAAGTGTAATTTCTTTACTATATGTTTACAGAGTTGCCTAACGGGGCCTGAATGTGGTCACAACAATTCCAGCATTACCAGTCCGATCAACCAGGAAACAAGAAAAAATAACAGGCATCTACTGGTTGGCTTCAACTTGTGGAGTCAACCCAGCAAACCACAGGATGAGTGTCGACAAAAGCTATTCGTGGCGTCAGAAATAAAAGCAGTGACAGTACAAGATATCACCAACGTGTATCAATTGTGAACCCCGGGGATTTGTATGTCGCAGCCTTTTTACATGGCTCCAGATAATACTGGTCAATGAAAAATATTGTGCGACAACAATGAGCATTGCACGACATGGATCGAGCTAACCGTGCCACATTAACTGAAAATCTGTCCATGGGAAACAGACCCCCAAACAACTAAAAATAAACACTGGACTGGAGCAGCATTTTCCTGCCTCGATCGTAAAATATCCCCCCAAGATTATACACACACGGGCAAATATATGTGTAGCTAGACTTGCTTGCGATCTCATAGCATACAGCCAATCATTTGTACATTTCACCTCTTCATTGGGAGCCTGCAGATTTTCAATTAAGGTTAATTATAAACACATGAAATAAATATAAAGAAAAATACAAATAGGTTAGGAGCGCACAAAATAATACAAGAATTTTTTCACAATAATATAAAATTTCTGAAGAAACTAAATCCTCCGAAATACTTCCATTGTAACCTATCTCAAAACACGGTAAAACAAATTTGGAATAATTTAATGGAAGAGAACTAGTCAATTTCAAGAAAGTTCTGCAAATGTTTGATTTCCAATTATGCTTCTAGTTGCTTGTAAAGTATAGTCCAAAAATAAAAAGAGGGCAACATGCAACCTGAGTGAAACAAAGTTTTCAATTACAGTTCGGCTACATGAAATGTTATCTATTAAAACTAGGGAAAATGTACTTTAGTTCCCTACACTTACACAATTGTATCGATTAGCTCCCTAAATTAAAAATTATATTCTGAGCTCCCTGAAGTTGCCTCAATTTGCATAATAGGTCAATTCTCAGTTCAGCAGTTCGTAACAGAACATGCTGACAGAGAGGATGCGGCAATGACAGCTCTTGATAGACCAGTTGGCATCGACCTTACCCTTATCCCCTATGATATATATCCCCCTCCCCTCCCCAAAAAAAACAAACTCTCAGTCGCAGCACCACCCATCTGGTCCAGAGTAGCGGGCAATGATGCTCCCCTGCTGCGGCTCCAGCGATCACAGCTCGCACAGTACACACACCCGCACAACATGGCAGCTAATTGATGCATGCCAAGCTGTAAGAATGCTGCCTCCCTTTCAATAACCTCCCTTCCTACGTGTTATCCCTCCCAGAAACTGCAAGTGGAGAACAGTAGAAGCAACCACAACTACAGCACAAGAATAAAGGCAACTAAGCGTGACAGGGAGCAAGGGGTAGTTCAGGCTAGACAAGAACCATAAGGTGACGACTCTAGCAAACCAGCCCAAAGAACAGCAAATTGAAGAATGCTAAAACAGCTAAAACCTTATTAAGACTCAGATTAGTTTCCACATGGTTGGTTTATGGGGCTAGCTGCCAACAACCCCTCCCCACCCTCATAGATGCTGCCCTAGAACACGTGATGTTAATGTTTGAAAACTTTGACCACCAATATACATAGAAAAATACTAAATCTCCACATGAGATATTAATTGATTTATCAACAAAAGTACTTTCAAATCATTATATTTTAAATATTTTTTAACATACAATCAGAAAAACTAATGATCATAGGTGTTCATTGGAGGTCATGTTAAAACAAGTAAAAGAGAATCGATGGAGTATTTTTTAGTAATAGAGCATCCTATGATCTCTATTCTCATGACATCTCAAACACGGTCTTAACAATTAAGACCCAGAAAATTCAAATGAAAAAATCACATGGGTTAATCTGTCATGGTACATATAACATACAGTTAGTTATTGAATGTGCATCTCTGCATTAGATCAAATGTGCAACCTGTAATATTTTAATCATTTCAATTACCATGTCTAACAAACAGTTAATAAGTGTTAGTTGGATGAACAGAAGAGCAAAATATATTACAAGAAGATCACAATACATTACATGAAGATCAAAAACGGGATAAATCAATAACCTGATCACAATGCCATTTCAGCTTGCAGTGCTGCAAGCTCATCCTCCTCAGCTGAAGCCTTCTGTGGAGCAGGGCGAGTTGGTTGCCAGTTGGCTCGGACGTGCACCGGATGAATAGGTGCAGCTGCAACAGGCTCCAACAGTTGAGATTCCAACTCTGCTCCCTCCAGTTCTTCCAGCTCCGCTTCCAGTTCATCCTGTCAGTTTTTCAGTGCAGTATGTATTAAGTGCAACAGAAGAAGAAAAAAGTCTAAACCCCAAGATTAAACATCTTAAGTGGATAGTGAGTTACCTCGTCAAAATCAGCAGAAGCTCCAAGAGGAGCTGACAAAGCATCTTGTATTTGTTTCATGTTTTCAGTCTGCTCGTTAATTTCGTCCATAGTCTTATCAACATCATCAATATTTCTGCAGGGCCAAGGTAAATAGTCATTTGAAACCTCAATTCCTTGAAACAATTGAAGGGCCAAACCCTAAATTAGAATGGACTAATAATACTCACGTTGCTTTTTGCATTGCTTTCATGGCTTTAGCTCCAGTCCTCAATGCGTCAACAGTCTCTGTCGTAGCTTTAGCAGCTTCTAACATGATCATCTGTAACAAGATTGATATATGATAAACATACATGACATGAAATGAACAGAAAAAAATAAAATGCTAAGGAATAAGAAGGTAACCTGATCATGGATTCTCAACTGAAAATTCCCAAGCTGCTCAATTTGCTGCTCATAAAGTTTTTTCCTCTTCAAGGATTGGATAGCCGCTGATGAAGAATAAATGATTTATTTGACACAGTATTAGTGCAGTTCTAGTATACATTACATAAAAATGAAATCCAGATAACATTCTAAGATAACCAACATTAGTTCAACTGAAAGAAAAACAGTGAATAAGATTAAAATGAACAAGCTGTATTTAGCTAATCATCAAAAACACTGGTCAAATACTTGCATCTTATGTGTATGCACTGCACTAAAATGCAGAAACATACCGATCCTGATTTGATAGACTACAGATCATGTAAACACGATGATCCAGAGCAACTAAGAACAAATTTCAGATTTAAACATAATCCTTGATCCAGTGATCACGGGCATCTATCTTTCATGGCCATGTATGCCTCCCCTATCTATGGGGGTGGACTTCTCGGCTCGGACGGGAGTTCCGCCGTGAGGTCCGACATCGCTATAATACCACGGTACATCCGATAGACCGCTCAGGCCATTTTTTCTTGGTTGCTTCTTTCGGGCGAGCTTTTTTCTGTCTGGATATGGACTCTGTTGGCATTCCTCTTGAATCTTGTTTGGGGGGTTTGTGTGATGACTTCCTCGTGTTACCCCTAGGCGATCATTTTTTTTGCTTTTCCGTCTCTTGTAAGATGGTGGGTTTCATGGTGTATGCTCTTCGATCTTTTGCTTCTTCCATCTCTGGGGTAACAGAGGACCTAATTTGCGTCGAGAAATTATCCTTTGGAATTGTGACTGCCAAGCTCAATGGGTTCACGTCAGTGCTTCTCGGCCACAGGCAACGTGTTATTTGTAGTTCGTTAATCTAACTATTCCAGGTATTCTCAAGTCACCTCGACATCCCTACCGTGCTAGCTGGGTTTCTTCCCATTGGCCTGATTTCCATCCCTGTTCATCCGCATGTCCCGTGTTCTTCGTTGTTTCTCCTGCATTGTCTAGCTCCTCCTTGGGGATCAATGCCTTGTTTGGGGGTTGTTTCCCTCCTGAACCACATTCAAACTCCTGCCTAAAGCCCTCCTCCTTCCTAGGCCTCTATGGTTGACCCTCCTGCTCCGGGCCACCTACTAGCCCAGCCCACTTGGCCAGATGTCTCCTCCCGTAATCTAGATGGCCTCGATACGATGTTGATGATATGATGGTTTCTATTTGGAAGTGCAAACGTCGCCTTGGGTGGGATCATTCTGTTACGGATTGTACTAGATGTTCTGTTTGTTGCCGAAGTTATTCCTTTTATGGGCATATTGTCAAAAATTGCCACAAATTTAAGCGCAAGGGATCGTTGGTCCAAAAATTTTCGGATACTGCTCCCCTCAATTCTCGCACTGCTTCCTCGCTGGTGATTGCCTCTTCATTTGCCCCTTGCTCGCCTCTGCGCAACCCTCCCTCGTTTCTCCCCTATGGGTAGGATCTTGAAGATGGCGGCGCTCAGCGATGGCCTGGGACGTTTGTCACCCTGGACGATGAGCGTCCATGCTGTCACGGGTCTTTTCTAGTGGCCGCTGTGGAGCCGCCTTCGCCGCCTGCCCAACAGGGGAACCTCCATCATGATGTCCACACCTTCATTGAGGATCACTTGATGCATGAGCCTTTTTACTCTTCCATCCACCACTTTGGGGCAGGCCTGTTTCAACTTGAAAGTCTGATTATCCGTGATGCTTTGGTTATCCATCCTCCATTTGCTTTTGGCGAGAATTCAGTGATCAGATTTGTGCAGCATGATGAGGGTGAGGGGTTCCAGGCTGGCGTTGTTACTCCAACTGGCTGGGTTATGTTCTTAGGGATGCCTTTGCACTTCCTTACTGATCATTACATCTATAAAGCGGTCAACTACTTTGGCAAGTTCCACTACCGGTATAATTAGGATCCCTTGAAGCGTTGGGTGCTTGCTTCTGTCACTTATGATGGACCGACATTTGTTCCTCAAGATGTGGTGCTACGTCAAACACAACGTTATGGGGTGTCAATGTCTCTTGGATGACGTGGGTCTACGTCCTGAACAGTGAGATGGCCAACATGTTACCTCTTGATGAAGAGCCCATGTCGCTTGATGGTAACCCTCACCCGCTTCCTAGACACCTGCAGCATATTCAGCATAATTTTGTGCTACCCCACTACCAAGTTATTGGATGGAATGTTCTGCCCACATAGGCTCAACCTGTTGTGCCTCCCAACGCCTCGACAAATCACGCTCCTGTACACGATTAGCAGAACTAGGACGCGGCGGCACACCGCCCACATCAGCCTCAACAGTAGTGATAGTCCATGATCACCATTGATCCTTCTGATGCTGCTTCCTCGATCCGCCTGCCGCATCAATTGGTCCAGCTAAACTTTGTCCTGGACTTTGGACAAATGCAGCCAGTGGAGCTGCAATGGTCACACACTTTCTCCCCCCTTATGCTAGAGCTGCACACCGCCATAGTCCCCGCGGGTATTCAGCTCCCACCTCCTTTTCTGAGCATGAAGCACAGCAAGTCTTTGGCATTTGAAGCGCAACCTTCCTCTGGCAGTTGGATCTCTCTGAACTGGTCTGCAACTGAAGAAGATGAGACTCGCCCTTTCTTGTCAACACGCAGCTTGGACTTCATGGCTCTGGATTCTCCATGCTTGCCAATCTTCACTGCTCGTAGTCAAGCGCACCAAAGCATGACGGCCTAGCACACCTGTGGTTGATTCTAGTCTTTAGCGATGCACCCGGTCCATGACTAAACTAGCGGGCCTCAAAGCTTCGCCCATTGTGGATCTTTGCACCTCTTGACACAAGCAACAGAAGGTCCTCCTAGCTAGCACGACTCAGCCCTCTGCTTCAACTCCTAGAAACGCTCATGACCTGCTAGTGCCTCCCCCTATCCTAGTCCAGGTGCTGCAGCAAATAGGTCGAGAACTACAGATTCCTAATGATAATGCATCCTCCTAGTTCTGTTTTGGAGCAGGGCTTTTGCTTTCCTAGGCTTTGTTTACCTGTTCGCTTTGAATATGTTTCTGTTGGGCTGTTCCTTTTGAACTCATGCACTCATTATAGACCTGATATGTTTTGTGCCGACATACGGACAGCTGCTTTGGTTACTGGTGTTTATCAATTGGTAGATGCTTAAGGCTCCTACTTTATTACTTACATGTCATGTTTACCAATGCCTACATACATAATAGATCCTGAGTGTTTTATGTCGGAATGTCAAAGGTCTCAACAGTGATCAAAAGAGATGTGGGATAAGAGCCAAAATTGAGGAAAGCCATTGCTCGGTTGTTTGCCTACAAGAAACTAAACTTGAGCACTTTGATCGCTCCTTCTGCCCCAAGAGTTTACAATTTTGCTTACTCGTCGTCAATTGCACGATCAGGAGATTTGATTCTTATCTGGAATTCCAATGTTCTCTCGGGCAATCTTAAGCATATTCACCGTTCGAGTATCACTATTGATTTCTCCTCAGCGCACTTGATGCGAACATCACCATGGACAACACTACTTCACGTTCAAGCCCACCTCCACATGTTGGGCCAATGACACGTGCTTGAGCCAAAGCCCAATATGAGGTGAATCTTCTCGATGCTTTTCCATTTGGCTTGAACATGAATGGTATGCTACCTAATGCACCGACCTTATGCATGCTAAGGTACGAAGGATCGTCCAAGGTGGAGGACAATAGGAACCAAGCATCAAGCCCAGCTCCAACCGAACTGCTGCCTTGGACCCTTTGGATGTGCACTGAAAATTAAGACCCGGGCTGTCCGGATCCGACCCGGACTATCTAGATCCAACCCGGACAGCCGCCCGGACCCTCCGGGTGAACCTCCAGATCGGTACTGGAGGATCCGAACCTTGACTCGGACCCTCCGGGTGGGCATCCAGATTGGTACTGGAAAGCCCGGAGTGCCACCCAGAGAGTATTCAGACCCTCCGGCAATCCGGACCATCCGGGCCAAATCCGAACTGTCTGGACCTGTCTACGCGCAGTGAAACAGGCCACGGCCCATGTATCTCTTAGGTGGAGGGTTAGACTATATATACCATACCCCTCTCTACTAATTAGGGTTAGACTTGATGTATTAGGTAAAAGTAGAGCTTTGCTCCTTAATCTAGGGTTAATCCCTCTAGATTGGGGAAGCCACCTTTAGACCTTGCATTTCCTTTGGATCTTGTAAGGATCGGCGTATGCCTCTGAGTGGAAAATGTGGCATTCATCAAGAACAAGATTGATTTGGTTTCCAAGTTCCCCAAAGGCTATCACATTGTGGTGTGTTGTTGGGGTTGGATTTTCATCTAGGCTTTGCTAGTTATCGTTCCTACTGTGAAGATCGGAAGCCCTCCGTATCAGCACTGTTTAGATGTTTGGACTCTGGTCCCTATGTATGGTCCCTGTAATGGCCCTGATCAGGATATTTTTGTGTGCTAGCTTTATGAGATACAAATTCTCCCTGCTAAGAATTGGCTCTTCATGAGATACAAATTCTCCCTGCTAAGAATTGGCTCTTCACTAGGGACTTCAACCTCATCAGATCCTCTATGAATAGAAACAAGCCCGGTGGGGATCTAAACAATATCTTCATCCTCAATGAAATAATTGGACACCTCGGTCATCTGGAACTCCCCCTTAAAGGGCGCTCGTACTTGGTCTAATATGCAAGTAGACCCCCTTCTTGAACAATTAGACTGGTTTTTCACAAGTGCCAACTTCAATGTCCGAATACATTGGTCACCCCACTTGCTCGAGAAATCTCTGATCATGTCCCGTGTCTAGTCCATATTGCTACCCATGTTCCTAAGGCAAAGATTCTCCGTTTTGAGTCCTATTGGGTGGACATGCCTTATTTCATGGATTGTGTTGCTTTTGCATGGACTCAGTCGGTTCAACTTTATTCGGGTCCTGATCTGTTGTCTACTAAGCTTAAAACCTTGCGCAGTTGCCTCAAGAAATGGAGTAAGTATTTCACAGCTCAAACTTTTGCTCCAGAAGTGCAGCCAAGTCATTCTTTTACTTGAAAATCTTGAAGAACTTCGTCCTCTCAGCAGGCCTGAGCGTATCTTTCATCAACTGGTTCAACACCAACATGCTCTTTTACTCCAAGCCCAACACCAGTACTGGCGTAAACGCTGCACCATTCATTGGGTCAAATTCAACGAGGATAACACCAAGTTCTTTCACTCTCTGGCCACTGAACGTCTTCGACATAACACTATCTCTCGCCTCACTACTAAGGATGGGCGACAACTTTCGAATCGTGAGGATATAGCTATATTCTTGTGGACCTTGTTTAAGAACAGAATGGGTACTTTCAAGCCAATATCTATGAGCTTCGATCTAGCTTATCTGCTTGCCCCGGTTGATGATCTTCACTCTCTTGTGGCCCCTTTCACCACTAAGGAACTTGATGCGATAGTGGCTTCCATGCCGGCTGATCAAGCCCCTCGCCTAGACGTTTTTAGTTGTCCCTTCACTAAGAAATGTTGGCCTCTCATTAAAGGGGACTTCTACAGGCTTGCCCAAGAATTATATGTTGAGGCTTCTAATCTCCAATCTATAAATAATTTGCCCAACTGTCTCCTTCCCTAAAACGGTCAACAATTTCAGACCCATCTCCCTTACCAACCTTTGCCTAAAGTTCCTTACAAAGATCACTGCCAATCATTTGCAGTCCCACATCATGAGGTGTGTACACCAAAATTAGTATGGTTTTATTAAGAATCGAACTATCCAGGATTGTCTGGCTTGGTCCTTTGAGTTTCTTCACCTTTGAAATAGTTCTGGTCTCCCCATTGTCATCATGGAGCTAGACTTCGAGAAGGAGTTTGACACAATGAACATGAGGTTATCATTCAAGTTATGAGGTACAAGGGTTTTCCCACCAAATGGATCAACTAGGTTGCTCAATTCCATCTTATTCCTCTTCAGTGCTTCTTAATGGCGTGCCTTGTAAACCATTCAATTGTAAGCGAGGGGTTCGGCAGGGTGATCCCCTATCTCCTCTCCTTTTTGTATTGGTTGATGATCTCCCTCCAATCGGTGGTCAATGATTTATATCGTCAAGGCGTTCTCAGGCTATCGGTGCCGACTCTCCAAGAAGAGGACTACCCAATTGTGCAATACGCCGATGACACACTTTTCATCATGCCCACTGAGGCCACACAACTGCAATCCCTAAAGCTACTTCTTGATGAGTTTGCCTCTTCTACTAGTCTTCCGGTGAATTACAAGTCCTCTCTTATTCCAATTAATGTCTCTAGGGCTCAAGGGCAAATTTTCGCTATTGAGTTCGGATGTCAGGTGGGGAGTCTTCCATTTAGTTACCTTGGCTTACGCCTTGGAACGACTCAGCCAAAACTAGCAGAGTTCATGCCTCTGGTTGATCATGTGGCGGTGACTCACGGCTAGTTCTTCATTCCTATCAAATGGGGGCCACTTGCAGATGCTGAATTCAGTCCTCCATCCAAATTTACTTCCTCTGCACACCTCGTATCTCGCTGGGTATCATCAAGCAACTTGATCACATATGTCGTCAATGTTTATGGAGGGTGAACTCTATGGATTCTACTAGGTAATCGTTGGCTTCTTGGGATATGCTACGCCATCCCAAACGAAATGGTGGTCTTGGGATCCTCAACCTCACATATCAGAATGATGGATTGCTCCTTAAGCATCTACATAAATTTTATAACTGCTATAATATCCCCTAGATAAAGCTTATAAGGACTGCTCATTATGGTTCACGCACACCGCATGCAACACATCTCTGTGGTTCTTTTGGTGACAGGATGCTATGAAACTGTCTGATCAGTTCCGAGCTGTTGCCCGTTGCTTCCCCTGTGATGGCATCTCTGCTCTGCTCTCCTCTGGCTAGATGTTTGGGCTGATGGCTCCTCTGTGACCGATTACTGCACCTATTCTCCTTTCCTCAAGACCCGCAGTTGTATGTCTGGCAATTCCACGGTACCAGGGATAAACACCCTTTCACCTCCCCCTCTCTCTATAGGCCTTCTCGAAGTATCACCAGCTTCTAGAGCTCTCTGACAACTAATCTTGGAATAGCTCCACGATGAATGATCTTATGTTTGGGGGAATTCTGTGTTCACTGCCTCTCGGTATTACCATCACCTCTTCAAGGACTGTGTACCCCATCGGCCATATCATTTGATTTGGAAGAGTAGATGTATGCCACAAGTTAAAGTGTTTGCATGGTTGCTGTTGAGTGATCGACTCAACACACGTGATATGCTTCATAGGAGGAATTGCAATGCTTCAGGGATACTCTCTTGCGCTCTGTGCCCAGCGACAGAAAACAGAAACGTGGCAGCACCCTCTTCTTCAGATGTACTTTCAGTACCCCCTGTTGGAATTATCTTCAAATTAATTGACCCACCCCATGGCACCTTAGGGGACATTATCTTGACTGCACTACGGGAGTTTGGGCATCCTTTCTTCGCTGAAATTGTCATGCTTGCTTGTTGGCACATTTAGAAGCAACGTAGTGGCAAGAATTTTCAGGCAACAAGACCTACCTTCAGAGCTTGAGACAATGCTTTCTACATGATATCACTCTACTTATGCATCGAGTGAAGCGTCAGCACATTGACTCCCTTTCGCAATGGCTTGGTTATTTGGTGTAACTTAGCTCTTTCCTTTCTTTTGTTGTTGTATATATCTTGTACATATTTTGATTCTTTAATATATTTCCCGTGGGGGTTCCCCCGCGGTTTCAGTAAACAAAAAAGTAGGATTGATATTTTTTAAGTTGGCAGTGCGGCAGGTGTATAGAAGTTCATTCTCATTAGAAGTGTAGATTACAAGTTGCGCTAAGGTGATTAACCATACCTCTTTTATTCTTCGCCTTTGAGAACTCCTTGGCCCTCTCAAGCTCAGCGGCTGCTTTTTTCTCTAGCACTTTCTCTTTCTTCTCTAGCATATCAAGAGTCTAAAAATACACAAAAAGAAGGATTTACGAACTTCTAATATTTTGTACCATAGGCATACATGCGTCAAAATTTATCGGTTGTAACACGAGCATAATTCTTCATCAGTTAGATCAGCATATAAAGATCCTCCTCCCTCCCTAAGAGGCTACCAGGTTAAACGTTCCAGCTTCAGAAGCAAACATGACGAAAGAAAACAAAGATCAACCTATGGTTATGTTGATCATACAAGCTTGCACATCCAAGAAACATGGATGAAGCTGACATCACATGAGAATTCCTAGACACTACTTTTTCTTCCTTTTTTTCATTATAAAATCCTAGACACCAAATTAAGAGCTAGTTGATGAAAATCTGCCATTATAATACAATATGGCAGCAAAGACTCTTAATTGTGCAATCGTCAAATCAGTTAGACAACCCCAACAAGATCAAGATAATCTTGGTGGAACAGAGGCATCTCAATACAAGCAGTGCCAGATATATAAAAAAAAACAAAAGGAAGAATGGTCACCTCACCTCGTTTAACTTATCCAAAGTGGCTAACGCGCCTGCATTGGCCTGTTCCTTGGGCTTCCCGAATAGCCTGTTGAACATGGTGGCGCCTCTAGTATCAACTCGAAACCTGTGACGCGAAAGTTCAGGGCTTCACTTCAAAAGCACAAAAATAAATCCTAAAACCATCTAGAGCGGCAGCAGCGTGAATATCCAAGAAAGACGACTTGCGACTCCCAAGCCGGCATTCGGATTCAATGGAGGCAGCCAAGAGCACCTAAATATCACAAGGCTTGACAAGCCCAGAGGACAAATTTTCACAAAAACGAAGGACAGATGGACTAACAGTTGTTGTGATTCGCGACTATAATCGTATCAGATGAACTAAATCCAACGACGACTCAGCACCAGCCGCGCGCTAAATCAGAAGCGGAAACCCCCAGGACCACGATCCGAGCAGAAAGCAGCCTCCTAACCGCGACGAAAACGCAAAAGGAGAGGACCTCGCGCATCACCAAACTGCATGCCTGCCGCAAGAATTCGTCGGAAGCACCGGGGTGGAGCGGATCTAGCGAGAGAGGGGAGCGGGGAGCGGGCGCTTACCGGATTCGCGGGCGGAGGCGGCGGAGGGGTCGGGATTGGGGTTGATTCGGGAGGAACCTCGCTGGTTGGCGTCCGGTGGATTTGGTCGCGGGGGTTGGGACTCTTGTGATTGGGGAGACGAAGGGAAGGGGAAGGAAACGAGTTGAGTTGGAGGCCACGCGGACGGAGACAACCGCGTGCCTGCGTACACTAAGCAAACGAAAGCACGCTTGAATTTTCGTTGTTTTTGTTTAATAGAGAAAAACGATTTGATTGGAGAGAGACTGGGCGGGCCCGAATCGGGCTCCAATTAAATAGACATCGACCGTTACGCTTGCATATAAGGGTGTGTTTGGGAGAGCTCCACTCCACAGATTCACTAGTGAATCACGTGAAGCTATCCCAAACACTCAAACTCCACCATTTTAGTGAAGTGAAGTTGAAATTACTGCTAGTTCATTTGTATGGAATTTGGTGGAGTTGAAAATGATGCTCCAGCAGCTCCACCTCTCACCCACGCCTCCCGAATATCCAAATGCCCCTAGAGCTCAGACGGAATTACCCGCAATTGCCACCCGGATATACCCGGAGGCCACCCGCCGAACAGCCCCCAATCTCCCCGCACCCGCACCTCACCTTCTCCCTCCCGCACTGCCCTCTCTCCCTAGCGTGCCCTAGTTGGCCGCCGCCTCCTCTCTCCCTCCACCTCCAACTCCGGCAGCCCTCCTCCTCCGGCATCCGCTGCGGACCCGCCGCCCTCCTCCTCCCCTCCAGGCCGGCGAGCCCCCTCCTCCTCACCTCCAGGCCAGCGGGCCCTTCACAGATCCAGCACCGGCGGGCCGCCGCTCGTAGCTCCAACGCCAGCGTGCAGCGCCTCTCCCCGGGACCTCACCTCCAGCCTCCTCCGTCAGCAGCCTCGACTAGGAGCTCGCCGCCACCTCCTCCACTTCTCCCCTCAAGTCCTCTGTTGGAAGAGCCAAAGAAGGTAGACTCAAAAGTGATTTGTTTGTTGTAGCAGTGATTTGATTTGTTTGATGGTAACTTTATTTGTTGTAGCAGAATTGTTGTATAATGTATTCATGAATCCCTACATAAGCACTGGGTCCTGCTAGTTCCCTTGTTGAGTGGAAAGCTTTGGAAAGCTTTGGATGCTAATGCAAGAAATTTCTCTTGTTGACTAGCAGGAATAGATTGATTCCCAATGCTTTATCTCTGTCTGAGATGTTTTTCATGGCATATATACGTTTGTACATGTTAATGCAAGAAATTCTTTGTTCCAGGTAGTTTCATATTATTCTTTGCATCTCCATTAGGCCTACAAGTTGTACTGTTGTTTCATATTATTCTTTACATTATACTTGGCTCTGTTTTGTTTTAGTTTCTCTAAATTATTCAGACTCTGCTTCTCCATTTGTTATGTAAACAGCAAACTAATTTATCTATACAGTATTCACCTTCTCTTAAAAATTTGAAAACTTATACATTAGTTATCCATGTGTATATGTATGTCTTCTAGCTAATAAACTTGTTTAAAAATTGTGTGCCCTTTGATATGATGAATAACACCTTTGAATAAAATTTTCAAGCATGGCTGCCATCGTGGGAATCGGCCTAACACCCACTTGAACAATATGGGATATGAGGAGGTAGGCAAGAGATTTAAAGATATCACAGGTCTTGATTTAAAGAAGTTACAAATCAAGAACAAATGGGATAAATTGAAGAACGAGTATGGCATATGAAAAAAGTTGTTGCTCAAGCAGACTGGTGCTGGGTGGGACAATGAGAGGGGTACAATCAAGCAAGACAATGAGTGGTGGAAGAAAGCAAAAGTTGTAAGTGTTCTTACTTCAAAAATTGATGCAATTATTATTTCCTGTGTACTAATGGATGTCCTTCTCATTGTTAACTAGGACATTCCAGGTTGCGGTAGGTTCCAAAAGCAAGGTATTCGCAATGAGGACAATCTTAAGGTTATGTTCGAAGATATCACAAATGATGGAACCGATCATTGGTGTCCAACAACGGGAAACTTGCCACGACCGGCCATTGTAGAAACTGATGTCGTTAATCTTGAGGGTGAGGATGATAATGACATTGATGAGACCGAGGTAGATGAGTCTCCTAGTAGTGCACGAGGCAAGAGATCAGCAACGGTCATCGATGACAAGTCAAAGAAGCCGAAGACATCTCAAGTTATGCAAGAGGAGATTAAAAAGATTGGTGTCTTGGCTGAGAGAACTCAATCATCCTTAGAGTCCTTCACTAGAAAAGATGAAACTTGCTCTATCAATGTTGTGATGGACTTGGTGATTGAATGTGGTGCAGTTTATGGTAGTGATGAGTATTTCATCGCTACGGAGTTATTTGTGAAAAGAGAGCAAAGGGAGATGTTCCTTCACATGCCAACCCCGGAAATTCGTTTTGATTGGCTTAAGAGGAAGCACAATACCAAATATGGCCATTAGATGGCCATTTGGAATGTAATAATTATGAATTTATGTTGAGAATCTTTGAACCTACTTATGTTTATTGTCAAAATTATGCTTGCTCTTACTATTTCTCTTTATCCATATTGTTGCTTGTTCTCTATTATTTATCCTTGTATAAATTTTGTGTTTCTATATTACTTATCTATATTGTCTATATTGTCTCTTTGTCTATATTGTTGCTTGACGTCTGACAATTATGTTGTATGCACAGATGTCGTCAGATAGTGATAGTGATGGTACCAATGAGGATGAAAGTGAGATGATAGTGCGTCAACATGTGCAAGCTATGATTGTACTCTATATGGGTGCGGCCAACATTGTTGGGAAGTATTGTGCAACTTATGTAGATAAGGCGGATCCTAGGACATCTATTCTCAGCGGGATGGGTTGGTTGAGAGAGACAATATCTACTCTTGGAGAGACCTACAAGATGCTACGTGTGAACAACCATGCCTTCTTTGACCTACACGACTTACTGGTGATAAGGTACAATCTGACATCTTCTATGCATGTGAGTAGCCACGAGTCACTTGCAATTTTTCTTTGGATTGTTGGTGGATGTGAGTCGAACAGGAAGACACAAAATCGGTTCAAGCACTCAGGTGAGACCATTAGCAGGAAGTTTGATGAGGTACTTAATTGTGTCGTTAAGATGGCGACTGATTTTTTGAAGCCTAAGGACCCAAACTTCCGCATTGTCCATAAGAGGATTAGATTTGATCGAAGGGCTTATCCACACATTAAGGATTGCATTGGTGCATTAGATGGTACTAATATTCGTGCGTCAATTACCGGTGACCAACAAGTTAGATATATTGGAAGGTCGGGCACGGCATCTCAAAATGTTTTAGCCATTTGTGATTTTGATATGCGTTTCACATACGCATCAATTGGGCAACCGGGTGCCATGCATGACACGAGTGTGCTATATCATGCCATAAGAGTGGACAAAGAGGTCTTCCCGCATCCACCAAAAGGTAAGTATTAATGTTATTTTTATATTATTTTATAAGGTAAGTATTAATGCCATAAGATATGTTGTTAATGTTATTTTTTATATTATTTTATTTTAGGTAAGTATTACCTAGTTGATGCGGGTTATCCAAACCGGCTAGGTTACCTTGCTCCATACAAGGGTGAGAGGTATCATGTCCCCGAATTTCGTAGAGGTGCGGAGCCAACTACTCCAAAGAAAAAGTTCAATAGGGTGCATTCGTCGGTGCGTAAAGTGATTGAGCGATCTTTTTGCGTGTTAAAAATGAAGTGGCGCATCTTGCTAAAGATGCCTAATTATTCGATGGATAAGCAAAAAATGATTGTGGCGGCTTCCATGATACTTCACAACTACGTACGCGAGCATCAAAGTGGGGATCGCCATTTTCAAAGGTGCGATCGGGACCCGGATTATGTGCCACTATTCCATCAAAGTATCAAAAATATGCAATTCCTCAAAGTGCATCCAATGGGTCAACGTCAGAACCGAATGAGACGTCCATGGATACCTTTCGTAACGAGCTCGCAACTGATATTTCTCTTTCATGGTGACATATGAGTACGGCAATGCATCACATGTTTTGTTTGTTTGAAGAGAATGCGGTGGGTTTTAGTGATGAACTAATATTTATATCTTATAGTTATTAGACTGTCGTGAACCTACGAACACTCGTTTGGATATTTTTGCGATGGACTTTGTTTTCATATGCCATGGTGGGTAAATTATCATAGCTTAGTTGATATGTACCTTGTAGGCATCAGTTTTCTCGATTTCATGTGATATCCATCAATACACGTACATGTTCTGCTCAACCATGCAATCAGACAAAGAAATGCTCAACAGCATGCATTGCACACGGAAAAAAAACACAACGTACAACCTACCACAAGCAGCATTCAGCATTCGTATTGCAAAAAAAAATCAAGCTGAAGCCTGCTACTAGCAGCGATAGCAGCGATGGGTTACCGAGGAAAATAAACAAGGGTACTCTAGTCTTTCTACATCCATCTATCTCTCAGCTGGATCTGGAGCTAACAAATTTGCCAAACAGTTATTTATAGCTCTAGAGTTTATAGGTGGAGTTGAAAAAGGGTGGAGTTAGGATTTGGAGCTGAAAAAAGTGAAGTGGAGCTCTCCCAAACACACCCTAAGTAGCAGCAGTAGATTCGACTGCTGGCTTAGATCCGGTTTTCATTTTCAAAAGAAAAAATCACTCGAATTTTTTTTCGAAGACCCAACTACCCAGCCAGTCGAAACTTCCCTTGTCGTTTCTCAACCCATATAACTTGTAGTTGACGTTTATATCAGCATATGGTAGTTACTGCCCTAAATATGTCTTCAAACACTTCAAACTTATAGTTGAACTAGCATGTGTTGTAAAATTCAAATATTAGAAATATATGGTGTATATACTGAGGATGTGTTTGATAACAGATTTTGTTAAATGATAGACTTAGTCGAAGAGTAATTCCTGTGGTGGTATAATGTATACAACATATATCTTAGTCATGTGTCAGATGAAAAAATTTTGTTCTCATAGACTATTTGACATTGAGTAGTTTCTCTCAATTTTCAGTTATGTGCTTGATGAGAAAAAATAGAATTCTAGTCAAAAACATTATCTTAATTTTCTTGGGTAACTGTCGGACGAACCGGTAATTACAATGGTACGGTGCTAATGTTTACTAAACAAATTGATAAGTAGACAAGGATAAACTAATAATAATGCAAGCAACTATCTGAACAGGTTAATTACTCCCACTCAGGATTAGATATACGGTAACAAGGTGTAGGTGTCGTTGTTTTCGAGAAGGGCTCAGATCTCCCCTCGAGGTTTAACATATAGCAGGAGGGCATTATTTTTCACTATTTCCTAGACGAGTTCCCAAGTCTCTCTAGACTTACATACATGGCGAAGAGGTAACAAAAAAAGGCGTAGTGCCTTTAACATTGCAGCAATAATCTGGTAACACTCTCATTACTACATCAGAACATTGCACCAATAATTAGTTAATACACACATTATTATTTGATAACAGTGTAGTAATAACATAGTAAGACACACATTAACAACTCACTAGTAATCATGTACGTACAACGCATGTCTCAATCAATACACGTAGAATTTACGTAAGTACAAAAATAGAATATGATAATATTCCTTAACATTGCAACTCAATATTTATTTTAAAATAAGTTCAAAAAATAGCTATTAAGAAATAAGTCACAACTAATTATCTCTTTCTAATGCATCTATTTCCTGAGGCGCTTAAGAAAATCTCGTTCCACGTGAAGGCGCTTAAGAAAATCTCGTTCCACGTGAAGGATGTTGTCTTTAGATTTGTTCTCATAGTACTTCAGTAAATGTGTTCGCACGAAATTCGATCCGTGGAACACCTAGGTAATGGAGTCGCCAATTGTAATAATTATCGTACTTTCGTGTACGACGAACGACTACTTTCCGAGCAAAGCAACAAAGGATAACTATCGCACTTTCGTGTACGACGGACGATTGCTTTCCGAGCAAAGCAACAAAGATCTTCTTGCTAACGTGAAGAAGGAACGACTGTTTTTCAGCGCAAAATAGCAAAGATCTATGTTAAGAACAAAAAGGTAAAGATAAAGGTAATAGATTGATTTGTGTCGATTGTGTTTGTTATTCAATCGGCCGTCACCCTTTACATATTTATAGGGCGGCTGGTCTTCCCGTAGGAGATCGGGACTCCTAATCCTAACTGAACACAGATATATAACTTTCCTTCTTTAAAGGATCCTGATCCTAACATACATATGACTTTCCTTTCTCTTTAAGTAGCTTGACCACCATGACCAGGACTCCTCCTTGTATACGAATATCTTTCCATATAAACCGAGTACCTTTCCGAATCCAAGATCAACCTTCCTTTCGTGACCACTCGCGGTTTCTTGTCCTCCAAGTCGAAGTCTCTAGCGTTGGATAAGTCTTGGAAGTAGATGACTCGTCGTATCAACCCATCCGCGGATCAACTCGGTAGCGCCGTGACTTGGTTCTGGTAAGAAGGACTCGGCTCCAGCCACTCGGAATCCGGCTTGGACCTTCTCGAGGACTCGGGTACTCGGGAACACCAGTACTCGGGGTCGCTAGTACTCGGGAACACCGGTACTCGGTAACGCGAGTACTCGGTACTCGGGCGCACTGGTGATTAGGAACACCAGTACTCGGGAACGAGTACTCGGTACTCGGGTGCGCTGGTGCTCGGGGACGTGAGCACTCGGCATCACGGGTACTCGGGTTGCGAGTACTTGGGCCCGCCAATAATGGCGTAAGCCACCCGGTGCTGAAATAGTCAAGCCTGCATTAAAAGTTTAACACTAAATACACAGCTTGTTAGTCCATTATCTTAATCTCCGATGGCAAAATTAATTTGGCCACCTGAATAAACCCTAAAGTCAAATTACGCTATAAAACACATGCCCCCCTGTTTTTGGTATAATTGCATTTACCAAAAATACTGCGAGCCACGTCATTTGCTTAGGACGATATTTCTAAAGGATATATCGGCCGTAGGGTTGTCAAGCCTCTTGCCACACACTCGGATAATACTTCTTCAGATATTTCCCATTGAGAGATTTAGGTAGACTTTCTCCCTGCAGAGTTTGCACAAAATAAGAATTTCCAGGAACAATCTCTACAACTCTATACGGACCTTCCCAACTCGGCGACCATTTGCCGAATTTATTACTTCTGGTTCCAACAGGTAAAATCGTTTTCCATACCAAGTCTCCTACCTAAAACGATTTCTCTTTCACCCTTTTATTGTAAACCTTAGCTACTCTCAACTTCTCTTTTTCAATCTCCCGCAAGGCTTTTAGTCTTTCTTCTAAGACTTCATCTATCCTGTCTAGCATCAAATCATTGTAATCTATAGCCGACAAGTCATTTTGTCTGACTATTCTAAGAGCGTGCAAGTTAACCTCCACGGGTAGCACCGCTTCCTGTCCATACACCAACTCGTACGGTGTCACTCGGGTTGCCCCATGCCTGGATATTCGATGAACCCACAGGGCTTCCGAAAGTACTTCATGCCACCTTCTCGGATGTTCTTCAATTTTCTTCTTTGTAAGCTTAATCAAAACTTTATTGCTAGACTCGGCCTGTCCATTGGTTTGGGCATAATAGGGCGACGAGTTCAGCAACTTAACTCCAAAGGACTCGGCAAACTCATTAAATTGGTGAGACATAAAAGAAGCACATTGATTAGTCGTCAGAGTTTGAGGAATACCGAACCTATGAATAATGTGCTCTAGAACAAAACTAATTACTTCCTTATGGGTCATATTCTTTAAAGGAACTGCTTCAGTCCATTTAGTAAAGTAATCCGTAGCCACAAGGACGAAGCGATGACCCTTAGAAGAAGCGGAATGTATCTGACCAATGAAGTCTAAGCCCCATCCTCTAAACGGCCACGGCTTTATAATACGGTTCATCAAGCCGCGGGTGCCAATTGTATGTTTCCAAACTTTTGGCATGCTTCACATTCTCTATAGTATCGAAAACAATCTTCCAACATTGTCGGCCAATAGAAACCTGCTCTTTTTAATAACCATTGCATCTTAGGGGCCGACTGATGTGTTCCACATATTCCTCTGTGCACCTCTCCCATAGCTACTCTCGACTGGTCGGGACCCAAACATTTTAACAGTACCCCATCTATTGTTCGGCGATATAACTCGTCGTTCAACAAGGTATATTTTATAGCTTGCCGCCGAATCTTCCTATCCCTTGTTTGACTCGGATCCTTCAAATAACTAGCTAGAGGTACTCTCCAATCATTAAATTCTGAGTTGCCTGCCGACTCGGCTACTTGTGGTTCTTGTACTTAACTAGTGCCCACCGAGTCGGTACCGCTTCTAAGCAAGTCGGCTTCGATTTCCAACAAGTCGGCCTTGCCTCCGACAGCAGTGAGCATCGGTGTTCTGGATATGAAAAACTTCCCTCTGCCGACTTGGTATCCGGATGCTTGCTGTGCCAGGTAGTTGGCTCTAGAATTTCCTTCCCTAGGCACATGGTTGATGGTGAAAGTATCTAAGGATTTGATTATATCTAAACATCGGTCTAAGTAACTATTCAGCAACCCATCAAAACACTGAAATTCTCCATTAACTTGCTGAACTACTAGCAGTGAATCCCTATAAGCATCTACGTCTTTTACGCCCATATCGACTAGGTTTTGCAAACCGAACAACAGAGCTTCATATTCCGCCTGATTGTTGGTGCACGAATACTCTAGTCGGACCGATGCCTCATAAACAACACTGTTTGGTGAAATCAAAGTATTGCCAATACCTTGCCCGTTTCTACAAACTGATCCGTCAAAATAAAGTTTTCATGGGCATACACTAACATAATTAATATCTTGTTCATCTCTAACCCTATGATCAACAATGAAGTCGGCGATGACTTGACCTTTCATAGAACGCAACGACTCATATGCTAAATCATACTCTATTAAAGCATAAGCCCATTTTCCAATCCTTCCGCTAAGGATCGGTTGTTGCAACATATATTTGACTACATCGACTTGGCAAGATACTATGCAAGTACTCGAGAGCAGATAATGCCGAAACTTGGTACATGCATAGAATAAAGATAAGCACAATTTCTCAATAAACACGTACCGACTTTCGGTGTCGAGCAGACGACGACTCAAATATGCAATGATGCACTCTTTCTTGTCGACTTCCTGAGTTAAAACCACGCCGATCACCTTGTCTTGGGTAGCAATGTACAATCTGAACGGCACAGCCGACTTGGGTGCTTGAAGCACCGGAGGGCTTGACAAATATCTCTTAATGTTATTGAAAGCATCTCGCTGCTCTGCCCCCCAAGTGAACTCGGCCTCGTACTTTAGCCGGAGTAAAGGGACAAACGGTTCAATCTTTCCCGCCAGGTTAGATATAAATCGTCTTAAGTAATTTATTTTCCCAATAGACTCTGCACATCATTTTTGCATGTGGGTTCTTCTAACTTCCTGATGGCTTCTATCTTCTTAGGGTCAATTTCTATGCCGTGCTCATGAATTATAAATCCTAAGAATTTACCAGCCGACACTCCAAAAGCACATTTGAGTGGATTCATTTTCAACCCATACCGACGCATTCTTTCAAAGGCTAATCGTAAGTCGGCTAAATGATGATCAAAGCCATCCGACTTGACGACAACATCATTAATATAAACTTCTAACACAATGCCTAAGAGATCATAAAAGATTAAATTCATAGCACGCTGATATGTGGCGCCAGCATTCTTTAACCCAAATGTCATGACAACCCACTCAAACAACCCGATAAAACTAGAGCAACGAAAGGCAGTCTTCTACATATCCTCTTCGGCCATAAAGATTTGATTATATGTCACGGACCCGGAATTGCATATGATTAGGGGAACGCGAAGTCGCCAAGGACCGAAGGACTCGTCCACCCGGTGGCACGGTACCTGCGCCGTACGCACCAAGGTAGAACGATCCGACACCCGCCAGATGCGAGCCGGCCGGAAGCGACCAATCTTCCCAAAATCACATACGATTCCATAATCCGGTGAAAAGTCTGAGTCGTTCCCGAATCCTACCACGACAAGCAAGGTCGGAGGAGCCCGGCAATTCTACCCACACCCTAACCTAGCTCGGAAGCTAGTGGGTCGCTCGAAAGCCCGGTAGAACACCCACACCCTGCCTGGCCGGCACAGCATCTCAGCCAGCGGGTCACTCAACCAACTCCTGCTCGACTTAGTAGAAAATGGTACGGCCTCGATCTTTCACGGCATACCCATACACTTCATACCATTCACGCATTGTGCAGGGGCAGCCTGGATTAACAACTCGGATATCGTCACAAAGCTCTACATTACGATATTAATAATAACAGTCCACGAAGGGACAACATATTACATCAGTCGGTTAACACCGGAAACATATCCGAGTACGGAGAAAATTAACAACAGCGGAAGCAAAATAATAGTCCCACAGCGACATAGTGATCGCTGAACAAAACACTAACTATCCCATACATCGAACACAACCGAGGAAACCAGACACGTCAAACATCGTCGAAAAACTCTTCGACCACCGGCTCACCTGCAAGCTCCAGGGATAACCTGGGTGAGTACGAATGTACTCGCAAGACTTATCCGTGCTTGATTAAATGTCCTACTCATACTAGTGCAACAATAATTAAACATGAATGCTTCTCAGAGTAACAATATACTTAATTATGAAAACAAAGCATAATTAACATGGAGGGAGGACAACTAATCAATATACTACTCAGGCAACCAACCAATCAACTTCCATTACTAACACATTTACTTGCATCATTTTCAATCACTTAGGGTACAGCCCCTAGATTAATCCCAATCTCAGTCATCAAACACCTAGTTCATTCAATCTCTCGGACCGTTCCGACGATACAACCACTAGCGATATTCGAGAGCATTATCCCTTGGAGGTTGCAAAGCTCCAAGCGGCCTTTACCATCCGACATACCCTAGCGTTGATCTCGGCAACGTCCACGTGGTGACAAGGGAAGTAGCCACGCTGGAGTTACCTCAAGGTTGGTATCGCGACAATACTCCCATACACCTGGTCGCAACATGCTCCTCCAGTGATACCAACTTTATCCAGTTGACCCTTTTTCCTTCGGCTCTCACATCTCACCTTAGGTTCAAGTATTTAGTTCATCGATTAATTCCAACCATCACTAGGCACACAATACAGCACATCCGAACATGCTAGTTTAGCCGAACTTAATCCCACAATCTACGAACGACGATACAACATCAACACATGGATAGAATAAGCAAGTACTGAACAAATAAAAGGGATGCAACAAGCTCTGCTTGCCTTCGTAGAACTGTTCTTGTTCTGGCGTCTGCTCGTGAGCCTGGAGGTCTCCTTCTTCGTAATCTAGTGCAAGCAAATTGGATATCGAAGATAAGCAACAATGCAATCAATGAATCCAGCATGTATGCATGAGTGTTGATGCAAGGAATGTGTTTCTAATAATGTACCGATGTTGGATTAAATGGTTGTTTTAGACTTATATGCATGGCAAGATTCACGCGATTACGAATTAGGGTTTTAAAGGTGATTGTTCATGTGGAAATGGCATGTACATGTATTTGCATAACTTAGAAGTGTTCTGAACTACTTGACGAACGCTTTTGGAATTAGTCGATTCGGGGTTACGAGTAAGAAGTTATGCATCGTCGAGTTAGGGTTTTAACGGGGGTATGACGACAAATAGGGCTAACGATTGAAACTTATCGTGCATGTATACCTACTGATATGTCAGTGGTTCCATGTCGTAGGATACCTTATGAGGATTCCAGAACTACCAAGATCGTCGAAATCGGAGCTAGGGTGAAGATTCTAGGGTTTATCGACGCTCGATGGAGGCTAAACTTCTACCCTAGATATCATCCAGTGCATGTATTCAAAATTAATTTTTGATTCAGCCATGTTGTAGAGAATTTCATAAGCTTTCCAAATATATAAAATTTATCAAATTTGGGCGAGTGGTTTGAAAGTTAGAGCTATTTGAAATTTGACACAAAATTAACCCTAAAGGTTCAAAACCCTAATTGCTACTCGTACCCGAGCGCTACCCCGGTCAAATCCTAATTTCTACGCGCACCCGAGAAGGAAACCCGGGGATTCTACCCCTTTACCCACGTCAGCAGGCAGTGGGGCCCTTCGGTCAGTGGCTCGGGTGGTCGGAGACCAACCCGAGCGCGACACGCGTCGGGCCCCGGTTTCTCTCTCACCCCTCCTCTCTTCTCTTTCCCACGGGGCCGGCCGGAGGCGAGCTCGCGCGGCGGCGCCTCGCCGGAGGGCTCGCCGCGGCACGTTCTGGTGCACGGATCTACTCGGAAAGAAGTCGAGGAGGACCAGTGGCTCACCGTGAGGCGGGAGGGCGCAATGAACGGACTCGGGGAAGACCGAAGGGGGCTGGCGACGGCGAGGGTTGTCGGAGTGGCTCGGTCGCCGGTGATGGGGGGTCTCCGGTGACAGATCTGCGAAGAGAAGGCTACGGGGAGGTTAGGGATGTCACGGGGTTGCTGAAACGCGAAACAAATGGGCTCGGGGTTCTCTGGAGCAACCACGAGAGCTCGCCGGAAGGGTGGCCGGACTTGAGGAAGAAGAAGGCGGCGATGGTGATTCCGGCACTGATCTGCGAAACAGAAAGGGGAAAAAGGCTCAGGGAGGAATGGATTAGCTCGGGGAAGGTTTGAAGAAGCTCGGGGAGGACTCTACCGGCGGCGATTCCTCGTCGGAGAAGCAGCCGGAGCTCGGGAAGAAAAGGGGTTGGGCGCTGGAGATTTAGGGTTAGGGTTCCTCGGGGAAGCGAGGGGGAAAGGAGGCTGTCGGAACCGGGGGCTTTATAGGGCGGCGAGGTGCTCGGGATGGACGCTGGTCGGGGCGGGCGCCGCCCACGGCGGCCTACCGGCGCCGGGGACGTGGCCGAAACGCCCTGACAGGCGGGCCCGGGTGCGGCAGCGGGGAGCGGGGAAAACGGATGGGCGCGGGGGCGCTTTCCAGGGAAGGAAACGGAAAATGGGGAGAGGGAAAGCGCACGCGGGGGAAAGCGGGCTGCGCGGGGAAGATGGGCCGGCCGACTGGGCCGGCCGAGTAGGCCGCCAGCCCGAGTAGGTTAGGGTTCTTCTTTTTATTTTATTTTTGATTTTCTATTTTACAGAATCACCCCCTTTGTTATTTTATGTACAATTCTTGCTCCAAACTTTATGAAATTTTTACAGGGGCTTTGATATAATATCTAAGATGTTCTGGAGGAGTTTGAACTGGTTTGGATGAAGTTTGACCTAGGTTCCCATTCAAAATTCAATTTAGGACTTGATTTGGGATTTGTTTTTGTGGTATTTCATGTGCCAAAATAACTCCAAAAGTTATGAAATTTTGGCAGGGGCTTCAAGGTGATTAATGGGACCTACTGTAAGGGTTTGAATTGCTTCGGGCAATGTTTGACTCATGACCCCATTCCATTTCCGACTTAGGGTTTACCCTTCAATTAGGTTTTAAATGCGTCCAGGATTTCTGAAATTTGTCGAGGGTTTAGGGTTTCTACCCTGGGAGCTATGGATGAGCTCATGGGACCTTCTTATCTACTAGGATCTGCTCTGCCACTAAACCCTAATTTCCAGCTCCTTAGGGTTTCCGGATTAGTGACGGGGATTCACCGGAGTGTTTGATGACTTCCTCTACCCTTATTAATGATTTTGTTATTTTGAATACTTCAAATAAGTTGATTGGTGTTTTGACATTGTTATTTGACATACTTCAAATAAATTGATTGGTGTTTGTATAAATATCCACCGAGGACGAGATATTAACATATTCTATAAAGTAAAGTTGATATACTACTAAGTTTGAATAAGGTGTGGTTGATGATAATGCCATGTATGCATGAATGCAGAGCAAATACCTATTTATCGTAACGTGGGTATTACATTATACCCGGCATTGCCGTCTACCAGAAGCATCATTTATTGGCATGTCGGCTATTGGCATGGGATATTCATCTTTAGGAGTAGCCTTATTTAGATCCCTAAAGTCGATGCATACTCTAATTTTACCAGTGTTTTTCTTCTCGACTGGCACAATATTAGAGATCCACTCGGCATACCTACATGGTCAAATAAACCCGGCTTTCACCAACTGATCGACCTCCTCTTTGATACGGTCATACAGATTAGGGTTGAAACGCCTAGGTGGCTGCTTGTGCGGCCTGAAGCCAGACTTAATAGGTAACTTGTGCTCGACTAGACTTCTACTCAACCTGGGCATTTCAGTGTAATTCCAAGCAAAGCAGTCAACAAATTCTTTATGTAATGCGCGTACCTTGCCCTTCTGATCGGCCTTCATATTGGCATTAACAAATGTTGGTCTGGGAATGCTGCCGTCACCAATATCGACTTCCTCAAGCGGGTCAGCCGATGAGAATCCCTGTCCGAGCCTTTCCATATCATCAAGGTCTTCAATGGTCTCATGCATATTGTTCTTCCCGGAACGATACTCTTCGGTACGCTTTTGCAGCCACTTAATGCTATCCTCTTTATTCATTTTATAAAGACAAATCATTAAGCTAAGCTATACAAGCCGACTGTGCCTGTACCGGTACAAAACCATCTCGACCGATACTAATATAGTCATAATCTGATAGATTCCTACCCGACAAGCATCTCATATCACCGTGTTGCCAATCAACCGGCGTCTCCGTCAAAGCGATGCAGGCCGAGTTGTCTGCCTCAATGACCTCTACATCATCATCCACCCATTGGATCAAGCATTGGTGCATAGTGGAAGGGATGCAGCAATTTGCATGAATCCAGTCGCGTCCCAGAAGAACATTATATCGGCCTTTGACATCAACAACAAAGAAAGCAGTCAGCAATGTCTTGCTCCCGACTGTGAGTTCCACGGACATCACCCCCTTGGCTTCAGATAGTTCTCCCGAGAACCCGCTGAGCCCCATGTTAGTCTTCATCAACTCGTCTTCCTTCACTATGTGCTTCTCTTTCCAAGTCATCTTTGCTGGTGCCATCGGCCTTGCTCGGTTGAACCACTCGTCACGCTTCTTCTCGACCAGCTCCTCTCTGAGTTCGAGTGCTCATATTCGCTGAATTCTTTGCTTCTGAGTATGTGTCAGTCTTGTGGGGCACCACTGAGGTTTCGGCTTGGTTCCGGGTTCAACCGACTTCATCTTGCTGACCTGTTTGTTTGGCATGGCTTCATCTTTCTGTGCGCCGGCTTTGTCTGCCCTGCTGGTCTCTGGGATGTCTGAGCTGTCTATCGTGCCGAATTGTATACGCCGAGTTCCTGCTGGTGATGTCGAGTTGATCTGCGGGCTGGTCGACGCGACGTCTGTTCATGCCGACTACCTTCCGGAACTCGGGTAACACCCGCTTCGTCCGAGTCAGGCGCGAGCCGGATCGTTGTGGTGCTGCCAGATTTGGACTCGTCACGATTGACCGGCACCCAGACATGCTTAATCGGCGAGTTGCTTCTCCTAACTCTTCTTGGTACCGCCGAGTGACTCAAGGTGTCGAGTCCCTTACGCCGAGTGGCAACCTCATCTGGCAGCCTGGTTCTCGGGTTAAACCGAGTCCTCTTCCCTTGTGGATGTTCCCTGAACTCGGGCCTTGATGGGATCCAAGTCGGCTGGACAATGCCGACTGGCCCAACAGGATGCGGTGCCCAGGGACTGAAACCCCATGGAGGGAACTGTGGGAAAAAGGGAGGCGCACATCCCCAATATGCCGGACCTGTCGTGAAGTATGGTGGCTGAACATGTGCACTTCCTTGCCAACGCTCAGAGCCACCAAAGCCTTGTCGGGGAGGCGACCTGGGACGCTTAGTATTTCTGAGCCGAGTGAACACGTTGTTGGATTTATGCGATGTATATTTGTCCAGCAGTTGTTTCACCGTCGGCTTTGGCTTTGCGACTTGTCCTTTTCCTCGGTTGACCTTCCAGACTTCGACTTCTGGATCTTTTGGCTTGATCATCCTTGGAGCAGCATTATCGTCAATGATGACGTTCTTCCCTTTTGTCAACTCGGCCTGATCTGACCGAATTAACACTTTCTTCTTCTCCAAGTCGATCACGTTGATTGGGAAAGGATCACTGTCGAGCTTCATCTTGGTGCTTTGAGCGAATGTCAATCATCCGTCATTAATGGCCGATTCCACCTGTCGACGAAACACGTTGCAGTCATTAGTAGCATGAGAAAATGAGTTATGCCACTTGCAATAAGCTCTTTTGCCCAAGTCATCTGCCGATGGAAATACATGTCCTTCCCTTACTCTGATCAGGTTTCCTTGCAGGAGCATGTCAAAAATCTTATCACATCTGCTAACATCAAAGGTATACTTAATCTCCTCTCTCCGAATAGGCGTAGGCTTTAAAGCAGAGCATGCAAAAGGTTTCGACTTGGGCGCCTGAACCCACTCGGCTATGCATATATCGACATCGTCGTCACTAGCCGAGTCGTCATCATGTGCTACCACATTAACCACAGGTTTTTTCTTGCTCTCGTTCTTATTATCTCCAAACTGGCTATATTGTTTAACTTCCTTAGCATGGTTTTCTTGTGCTAATGCTCTCTGCAAGACTTGATTAATATCCACAAATTCTTGTCCTTCTAGTCTATCTCTAATATGAGCAAGTAAACCTGAAAAAGCAAGGTCGGCCAGATCTTTCTCGGCTATGGTCAAGCTAAAGCACCGGTTTTTAACTTCCCTAAACCTTTTGATATAATCATAAATCGGTTCGTTGTACTTTTGCTTAACCATTGTCAAATTCAAGAGCCTAAGCTCGGTCTCACCGCTATAAAAGTACTCGTGAAACTTCTGCTCCAACTGCGCTCATGTTGTGATGGATTTGGGAGCAAGCGACGTAAACCATGTGAAAGCTGTACCAGATAATGACAAAGGAAAAAGCTTGACCCTGTAGAGGTCTGATGTGCCGACTTCACTACACTGTGCCAAAAATTGCCCTACGTGCTCGAACGTGGACCTACCCTCTTCCCCAGTGAACTTAATGAAATCTGGAACTCTAAACCCACGGGGATACAGCGTCGTGTCGAAACATTCAGGGTATGACTTTTGATAAGCACGTGTTCTACCCTTGGGTTCTAAACTGAGTTCTCTGAGTGCTCCGGCGAGTTGATCCTTAAAATTTGTGTTGGCTGGTGGCACTGGTGTAGTATGAGCATACGAGTTCGGCTCCGGCAACACGGGTTGGACTTGTTGCGGATTAAAATACGAATCTGGAACTGGCCCATGAGGGTCTCCGGTACCAAGAGGTGGTAAAGGTGGCGTGCTGTATGCTACTGTTTGATAATATGGCTGTGGAACATTTGTACTAAGGCTGAGACTTCGGTTATCATTGGTGAAACCCTGGGAAACCGAAGTCGGAATAGCAGATGCAGTAATCGCGGGGACAACTTCTACCCGGTGGTTAAATCTGTTAGCATCAGGGTACATCGGCTGCTTATCCCGATGTTCATCGTTGACCCGTAACACCATTGACCTAACCTGGCGCTGTAGACTACTCTGTATGTCTTTAGCGAGTTGCTCTTTAAAATCATCAAATCGGCTAGTCATCACTTGGGTGAGTGTTTGTGCCGTATTATCTACATCAGGACCATATTTACTAGCTACCGACACGTCAATCAGATGAGCAATATCCTCAGCACAAGTCGGTTTACTTACCTCGGTATTGAGTGCAGAAGAAGGGTTCGGCACGACTACCTTTTTGATGACACCGTTTCTCGTCTTCTGATAGCTGGCCAATTTTTGTCGAAGTCTCTCCGCCCGTTCTTCTTCTAGTTGCCGCTCGACTTCTCGCCGCACCTCTTCAGATAGATCGTCGAGCATGACGGCGATGATGTTGTCGGGGTCGACGATGCTTTCGTCTTTGGAGTCGGTGTTCATCGTGTAGTTCTTTTCTTCTTCTCCAGCGGAGTCGCCAATTGTGTTCGCACGAAATTCGATCCGTGGAACACCTAGGTAATGGAGTCACCAATTGTGATAATTATCATACTTTTGTGTACGACGAACGACTACTTTCCGAGCAAAGTAGCAAAGGATAACTATCGCACTTTCGTGTACGACGGACGATTGCTTTCCGAGCAAAGCAACAAAGATCTTCTTGCTAACGTGAAGAAGGAACGACTGTTTTTCAACGCAAAATAGCAAAGATCTATGCTAAGAACAAAAAGGTAAAGATAAAGGTAATAGATTAATTTGTGTCGATTGTGTTTGTTATTCAATCGGCCGTCACTCTTTACATTTTTATAGGGCGGCTGGTCTTCCCGTAGGAGATCGGGACTCCTAATCCTAACTGAACACAAATATATAACTTTCCTTCTTTAAAGGATCCTGATCCTAACATACATATGACTTTCCTTTCTCTCTAAGTAGCTTGACCACTGTGACCAGGACTCCTCCTTGCGTACGAAATATCTTTCCATATAAACCGAGTACCTTTCTGAATCCAAGATCAACCTTCCTTTCGTGACCACTCGTGGTTTCTTGTCCTCCAAGTCGAAGTCTCTAACGTTGGATAAGTCTTGGAAGTAGATGACTCGTCGTATCAACCCATCCGCGGATCAACTCGGTAGCGCCGTGACTTGGTTCTGCTAAGAAGGACTCGGCTCCAGCCACTCGGAATCCGGCTTGGACCTTCTCGGGGACTCGAGTACTCGGGAACACCAGTACTCGGGGTCGCTAGTACTCGGGAACACCGGTACTCGGTAACGCGAGTACTCGGTACTCGGGCGCCGCGTTGGTGCTTGGGAACACCAGTACTCAGGAACGAGTACTCGGTACTCGGGCGCGCTGGTGCTCGGGGACGCCAGTGTTCAGTACTCGTGAGCACTCGGCATCACGGGTACTCGGGCGCGCTGGTGCTCGGGGACGTGAGCACTCGGCATCACGGGTACTCGGGTTGCGAGTACTTGGGCCCGCCAATGCTTGGTGCCCGGAGGTACTGCTCGTTACTTGATGGCGTAAGCCACCCGGTGCTGAAATAGTCAAGCCTGCATTAAAAGTTTAACACTAAATCCACAGCTTGTTAGTCCATTATCTTAACCTCCGATGGCAAAATTAATTTGGCCACCTGAATAAACCCTAAAGCCAAATTACGCTATAAACAAAATGTATCAAAAAATAGTTCACAAATTAGTTAAGCAAGTCAATATCTTGTGACCACAGATCCATTTGATCCTTAACTGAAACTATTACAAAAGTAGCTTCTAACCTTGCTTTCATCAACTTTGATTGGCAGGTTCAAAAGATAAATGAGCTACATCACTCTTTTCATCAGATAACAACTTGACTTTTCGATTATCTAATTAAGACCATGAATATGTTTTGGAACAGAAGGAGTATTGGTTATTGTCGGATAAAATCTCACAAACCACATGAAAATGTCTAGATTGTTGGCCAACCTTAAAAAGTTAAGTTAAAAAGTTGAGTTCAAGAGTTTCAATCTCATTTGGTGTGAGGCTCTACTGCTCCAAACTCTTCTCACCATAAATAGGATTGAATAGCGCGTACAATTGCTGAATCATATAAGAAATATCCAGATAAAAGAAACTTTACTAACTGGGAGATAGTTACGCAATAACAAAAGAATAGACGAGCAGAAGGGGCCTACCATTAGATCCTCAAATTGTAGGAGATACCAAGCAAGAATAGTGTACTCCACCCTCCTACATAGCTTCATAAACTTGGCACGGTCTTTTTCTTGCTTTGAAGAGTAAAACGGGAGTATGTGTGAATTATGGGAATGTAGATAAAACCACGCCATTTCAAGTCTACAGTCCACACATCAAAATTCAATCATAGAGAAAAGTAAATCCCAAAATAATTAAAAACCAACACATTATTCACTGTACAATAAATATTCATGATTGACAGCTCACTGAAATAGAGTGAAATGTGCGTTATCTGTAACCGTGCAAGCATCCACAAATTTATAGAGGCATGAACGAAAGGATTGTGTATTGTTGTGTATGAGCAATCACCTATAGATTGAGTAATATCTAGATACTTACAAACCCCACATAGAAAAAATTAAATGAACAAAACACACGACACTGATCCTCGGTTAAGACGGGTAAGAAAACATAGGATCAGTAAGATAGTAACTCTAGTAGCAAGATGAATCTTTAGGATCACGTGGTGGTTTAAGAACCTACAATGATCGCACCAAACGGAACTACGAACAGAATAAAGGAGCACTTCAAGGAGAAAAGTATATACATAGTTTGAGAAACTACCTAGGAAGAGATCGAGAAGAGCAAATACTGCAAAAGAAAACACAAAGACGAAAGCAGAAAAGGAGACCTAATCAATGCATGCCCTTCTTTTGATCCTTTGTTTCCTTTTCTTTTTCTTTCTCTAGCTACTTAATCGAAGCAGCAGTTAGGTTGTTGTTTAAATCTGTGCATGGGAAAGAGGCAGTGTGGTGTGTCGAAGAATTAAACAAACACTAAGCGTTGTGTTGTTGTAGGCAGCTTTTTAAAGTGGAGCTAGAGAGGATGCTAAAAAAGCAAATAAGTGGCATTATCTGCAGAAAAGCTTCCGCATCTTAATTCCCCTGGTGCACTAGTAATGGTTGCAGAAGCAGAGGTAGAGCCACTACTGACTATACTACCACTCCAGGGCGATCAAAAATTGACTCCTGTGGCTCTACCAGTGCAACTATAAGTATGCATATCTTAAGATAGGTAGTGTTACCATCAAGCATCACTCTTTTTTTCCTCCAAAGAGGTTATAAACAACATCAATTGATTTGTTTTTGAGATAACATGATAAATATTATTGTGCTCCTGAATTATGATGAAGTACCTTTTATAAAGTTTGGTGAAGAAGAGTACTTTAAACCACATTTAGATATTTTTGGTTTGGTTAAGAACATTGCTTCCAATCCTCCACCTTGTGCTTGGAGTACCATTTTGTTCATTTCCCTTCTTTTTCCCCATGGCCGGCCTCCTGCAAACAAGAGGCATATGAGCAAGAGCAAGAGCTTACTTGAATTGATCCACTCGGGCGGCTCAGTAGATGGATAGGAAGCTATGTGCTGGATTCTTGGGACGTTGGCCTTGCTTTGATGCTTGGATGGAAAGGTATGCGCACTTCTCGCTTGATAATATGTATGACACTGGTTGCTCTACAGCGTTTGGAGGACGCGCTCCACACGGGGGTGGAGGGGGTGAGGTAGTGGTAGCGTTGATAACCTTGCTTGGTTGGGACGATTACGTTGTTGCTTTTGTCTTGCTGCTGGTTGCTAGCACTGCTGCTGCTGATATTGGTGAATGATGTTGCACTCAACCAGCATTTATGTGTGATTGTTGTATTTCACAGTATCTATATTGAGCGTGGACTTCTTATTCTTGTATTGGTTCAGGTTGCTATACTTGAGTGCATTGTCTTCTTTCAGGATTGTCCCATTGCTCCCATGTTTGACATCCATGGAGCACTTAGTCAGGGACATCGTCACGCAAACATGCATGACGTGGGTGTTGGATTTCTTCTCCCTGTGCATGGGGTATGCGTACTTGCACAAGTGGTACTGGTCCTCCTCATGAGAAAAGTACTGGCCATCACAGGGTTGGCGTCCGACACATGATGAAACTCCTTGTATTTTTATCGCCTCTTGTTGCTACCATCAAAGTGACATTCGTATTTGTGTGAGGTGTTCCGTGCATCAGCTTTGTATAGTGCTTTTCCCTCTTCAACATGGGCATATACTGCCATGATATCATAAAATTCCTTGTTGGTGCTCGGATTCTTTCATGATTGCACAACGCACTATGTCACATATGCTCTGCTCAGTGATGTTGTGCACTTGAGATTGTTTCGCAGCGAAGCAGTTCGGGAACTCACGTATTGTCTCGCCCAGTCTTTGCTTGATGGGATTGAGGTAGCTGACGTGACTTGCTTGTTTCTGCCACCTTGAAAGTGGTTGTTCCCATTAGTAGATTGAGCGTGGTTGGATCCCCAAGTACCAAGGTTGTGCCCTATCTGTTAAGGCTAGGAGTAGGCTCTTTGCTTTCATGGTGTCATTGCCTCCAACTACGACCATAGCTGCTTCATACACCCTTGTGTACTTGAGCGGATCTATGGCACGACCGCAATCCTCGAGCTGAGCGGGTCCAAAGGGTTTGTGACATCAAAACTTCTTGAAATGGGGTTGGATTTGTTCAACGACTAGAGGATGCAGAGGATGGGTGGTGGGGGCGGGCAGTGGGACGTCCATAAAGTTGCTCCATGGTGTAAGCCCCCTATGCGCTCGACCTTGCCCCATTTCCATACAAAGTTGTGTCCACAATGCCTTAATTGTGTCAGACCATGGTGAAAGTGTCTTAGCTTCTTGCATCGCAAGTGAAGGGGCCACCTTGCATTGGCCAAAGTCGTTGCCAAGTTCTAACAGAGCTCGTATGTAGCTGGTTTCCAAGATTAAGACTCCTGAGAGCACTTTCACTAACTTCTTGCTGTTGCTGATGTAGAGTGGCTACGGCACTCTAGGGTGTGGGTTGTGGCAAGTCGCTGCTTTGATAGCTTCTAGCTGCTTGAGAAAAAGTTCAATGGACTCATGCATGTCGTTAGATGTACTAAGAGCTTGGAGCTCAGCTGCTTGCACTCGTTCACGTAATTCCTTGTTCTGAAGGTTCATCTCCGTGACTTGGTGCAGCAGCCATTCTACTTCCACTTCCCCTTGCGTCACCTCTCGAGCAGTGCCAAAAGGTCCTCCCGCTTGACTTGTTCTTGCCACAATGGAGCAAGTGTTAATCTCGTAAAGCAGTGATCATCAATGCCTCTGCTGCACCACTTGTAGCTCCCGTGTTGACGACAGTGGCTGCTAGCTAAGCCTACAATCACGGCGGCTGGGTCTAGGACGATGGTGTTTTTGATGGTGGTAGCATAGGGACTGCACATGGTGTGACAGCGCCCATGTTTCTTGTGCTATCCACAACAAAGATGTCGACTGGGTTGTCTGTAGGACGGGCGCCTCCCGCGGCTTGCAACACGCCCATGGTGATAGAGCCTCCCATGACACTAGGTTCTCTCGCGGTTGCCATGCTTGCCTTGCGATTCACACAGGTAATCTTAGCTCCCTTCGAAGGCATGTTTCTTGATCCTACAAAGTCTTCACACAGGCGTGAAGGAAGCCAGTGTCGTGGAGCACATTAACATGGCCGTGGCATGTTATGACGTAGCTCGTCGTACAAATCCCCACGAATGGCGCCAACTATCGTAGGTATGATCCTAGGCAGTGTATTTGATGCACCCCTGCTTGGACCAAGGATCAACCAGGGTGCAAAGGGGATCTAAAAGTGCATCCACACCCCTAGAATTTTGTTTAGTGGTTTTGATTATTAATGACAACCAGGTTTATGGACTAACCATTTCCTTGAGTTTGAAAAATGTACATATATTTAGGAACCATTTCGTGAGGTTGTATCAAGAGGATGAACCTACAAGCCCGTGAAGCCCATGATTGGTGATGTGCGAAGAATTTTGAATGGATTCATGTGATGAAGGCCATCAAAAGAGACGCAACAAAGATCAAGAAGTTCAGCAAGTGAATTTATGTGATTCGGAACAAGTTTAAGAAGTGAACTTGAAGGGATGAAGACTATGTTCAAGGGAATGAACAACATATGATCAAAATGAAGTTCAAGAGATATATAAATGTTGACCACGATGAAGTTCAAGGTTGAATTCAAGAAGGTCAAGATTGAGCTCATTAGATGAGTCATGTATGATCAAGGTATTGAAGCATAGAATTCAAGAGAAGAATTTAAGATGTGGATTCAAGAGACCATGATACTTGAAGGATGAAGCGTAAGTGATCAAGTGGTTTGGTGAGTAATGTTAATCATGCTTGTGAACTAACCATGTTCCATGTGTTTGGAAAGTGTAAGGGTTAGGTTTACTACATGAGGTTATATCTAGAGGATGATCTAAGTGAAGATGACAAGTGTTCATGGTCATCAAGGTGCATTGATTGTCGTCATAAGAATTGGTGGGTGCTTTCTATGAGGGTGATACTCAAAAAGGTTGAGGTGATCATCATCCAAGGATGAACCTCAATCAAAGCTTCAATGCTAATAAGCAATAAAAGATGCCGATATCAAGGTGTATAAGTTCAAATTGAGCATTATGTGAAGACATATACTTGAAGCATGTGGTCCATCAAGCTATGTTGGACAAGCTAGTGAAGATTTCATCAATATAAGTCTTCCCATATTGGTTGAGGGAGCATATTGAAAGATTTCAACAAGTAAAGAAAATTGAAGAAAGATTCTGACTTTGAGCGAGGATGATCGTCCTCTTCAAGCTCAAGTAGAGTGCTCAAGGAAAATGTAATCTTAGTTAGGTGTTCCTAGTTTTACTAGTCTCAAAATGTTGGAGGAAGACTGGGTTATAGGATAGATAGTCATTCTATCAAGAGGGATTGTCAAATAAGTAGCTTGAACATGTCACGTGTCGAATGCTCAAACCTTTGTATAAACTAGTTGCATCCTCCTCTTTGTTGATCTTGGTTTGAATCTTCTATGATCCAACCATTCCTTTGTTGGTCTTTGATGACCTGGTTGCACTATTGCATCAAGGAGAAGAAATTTCCAAATCCAAAGAGACCTTTGAAATCTCTTCATGCATACTCCTTCTGGAAATGTCAGAACATCTGAGTTTGGTGTCGAAACATCCGAGTTTTACTTCTATGTGAAGAGTCAATGAAGTCAGAGCCTCTGAGGTGCCCTTCTTGTCTATCTTCTAGATGTCAGAACATCTGAGATTTTGCGAAACCTTCGAGTTCTGTTACTGCAAATGCCTAAGACCTTCTGCTTTGAATTTATCCTTGAAATCTCAAATCTTCCGAGTCAGTATGTCAATACCTCCATGTTTGTGTACTTTCCACCTCGTTTGAGGTCCTTTGAAATTTCAGAAACTCCTTCTGGAAATGTCAGAACATCTGAGTTTGGTGTCGAAACATCCGAGTTTTACTTCTATGTGAAGAGTCAATGAAGTCAGAGCCTCTGAGGTGCCCTTCTTGTCTATCTTCTAGATGTCAGAACATCTGAGATTTTGCGAAACCTTCGAGTTCTGTTACTGCAAATGCCTAAGACCTTCTGCTTTGAATTTATCCTTGAAATCTCAAATCTTCCGAGTCAGTATGTCAATACCTCCATGTTTGTGTACTTTCCACCTCGTTTGAGGTCCTTTGAAATTTCAGAAGCTCTGAGTGCAATGTCAGCACATCTAGAAATTGGTTTTGTCTAGGCCTTGTTTGGACTATTCAGATTTTTAGAGGGTCTAGGCTCAAAGTCGAAGCACTGACATTTGCTTCTATCCATTATGCACTAAAAGTCAGAACCTCTGAGTTCTTGTGGACATTCTGAGATCTGTTATTAGACAATCAGGGTAGTCATTGGTTTGAGTCTCGGAACCTCCGACTTTTGCATAAAAGTGTGTAACAACTAATCTTTTAGGGTGGGCTATAAGTAGCCACCTTGGCCAGCTTGAGGAGTGAGTTGCTGCTCCTGAATATCATTTCTTGAGTCCGTCGTGTTGCTCCCTCCCACTTATTAGCCTCTAGGGCATGAGTTGCTCTTGTTGAGGTGTGGAAAGAAGATAGCTGCATTGTGTTGCATTTGACAAATGCATTGGTTGCATCGATTTGAGGTCTCCGTGTCAACTATGTTTGAATGGAAGTCCGAGAACTTGTTAGTCTTGGAGGCCACCACCTCCTAGACAGTTTGGTGGAGTTGAGCTCGGTGATATCTTCAAGAAGATTGAGAAGAGGCCCGGGAACTTATGAGTGGTTATGGAGCTCACCATCTCTGGGTTTGAGGAAGAAACTATCCATAGTGAGCAGTTCTAGCTAAAGGCAAGGACCTTGAGAGAAAAGCTTGATTCAGAGCCAGCTTGTTCATTAGGACAAACTTTCTCAATAGAAACATAGGATATCAGTGATATGCGAACGTCAAGAACAAACATCATTTGTGTCCCTTGTCTCCTTTACGTATTTTGTTATTCATATCTTGCTATTCATACTTGTGCAATTATCTTGTTTAGAAATCGCTTTGCTTGATTGTCATCTTAGGATTACATATCTTGACTTAGACTTGTTTGTGCACTTAGTTGAACCTAGTTAATTCTCTCATTAGGTTTGGCCTAGATTGTAATCATTTTTAAAATGCATATTCACCCCCCTCTAGGCGATATCCGAGGTCCTTTAGATCAAACAAGCTATGTGTGGACCGCGCACGTCATACGGTCGCTTTACAGTCAGGACACGGGGGAGGCTCGTGTCACCCGTATGGAGTTCGTGTTAGGGTCGTGCTCCACATGTGACCAGAGAGGGATTGCCTCCGTTTCCCTCAAGTGTTTCCCAAATAAATTCAAAAAGTTTAAGCTTTTTTGAGGGAGAATCAACCCCTTAAATGAGAAAGGGCTCCCCTATTTATAGGAAAAGGAGAGGGTAAATGTGCAATTACAATTTTCCCCTAGGAAAATTACAGTTATACCCCTCAGTTTATAGTTCTATCGGGGGTACTTTGGTCATTTCTCCCCTACCCCTATAGGAATATTCCGGGGCATCTTTGGTGGCTCCTGCCTGGGGTGGTGTCTACGGAGCAGACGGATGCTGGACGGGTCAAGGCTTTACGGATCCTGGATGGACAACGGCTCCCGGACAGACGATGGAGGCATGACGGATGACAAAGGCTTCACGGATGATGGATGCTTGACAGATGACGTCTGCCTGACGAATGATGGAGGTATAACGGATGACAGATGTTTGACGAATGACAGAGTCTTAATAGATGGCGGAGCTAGGACGGATGATGGAGGCTTGATAGATGACGGAGGCTTGAAGGATGCTTGATGGATGACCGAGGCATGACGGCTGACAGATGCATGATGGATGATGGAGGCTTGATGGATAGCAGAGTCATTCTGAAACCATTATAAGACAATAGTGAGTGTAAACATGTGATAACCTGGTCTAATCGGTAGAAAAATGGGATGGAGACTCAACTCACGTTGCTAGTGGTCGATGTCTGTCGTGTCACGCTGTTGACCAGTACTAGATGGGTGTTGTATTGCACACTCATTGCATGCATGACATCCATTGCATTGTAGCCAATTCATACACATACATATGCATACATTGGGAATTGGAATTGAATTAAATTAAAAAGGAATTACAGTAGATACATTGTTTGAAAACAGAGTACAAAAAGGAAAAATGTATTAAAGAAAATATTACAATTAATATGATTATGTCTTCATATACAACAATTATAGGAATAAATAAAGAAGAGAGAAAGAAAGAAAATTACATTAAAGTGAATGCCTATCTATGCATCAATATCTACACCTAATCTTCAAGTGTCGAGCCGCAGAAGACCGAGTGTCGGGGAGGCAACCTTAGAAATGCTGCGGTGTCGGAGGTCATTGAGTATATGCATTTGGAACTATTAGGATCATGATGAGGATATGACCCCCATGGATACACCTGCTGCCACCTCTACTTCCACTACTTTAACTACATCCACTGCTCAAGCCATAACAAACAAAATGAGGTTCGTCAAGATCTTTAAGAACAAGCGAGGATTCAAGTTCAAGCTCTCAAGAGGAGGAGAGAATGAAGTTCATGTGGCTATGACCATATCCCACATAAATTAATACTGTACAAGAAGTCTTCTCACGTCACTTTTGGACCAAGAAGAGCTAGAGATCAAGTCCCACAAGATCTGGACTCTGATTCGGATTCCTGAGACAACTCTGACTTCAAACGTCTTTATCTCAGGCATATGGACTCCGATTTAGGTGAACTTAGACTCTTTGGAAAGCTTATCTCATGCTCTTTCCAACCTGTCCAGTGTCATCTCCAAATTCCTTATGAGAAGACTAAAATACCAAAACTATCCGGGGCTATTTCTGAAACAGATCACCTATTTTCTTTATATACCCCCTAGGATTATCTCTTTAGTTTTTGAGTTTCATTGAGTTGTTTAGCTACTGCTACATTATCGCATCTACAAGTCGTGTAGGACTACCACCTTGTTTAAATCACCAGTGAAATCCAATTATACTTTCTTCTACCTCTTGTGCCAATTTAATACTCGCAATTTCAGATTGCAATTTATCATAGTTCTTGCAGGTCCTTCGGTTGCTTGCAGGAACTTGAACTTCGTTGTTTAGGTTGGCCATGCCTATGACAAGGTCAATAATCATCGAAGATTGGTTTCGTGGTTGCTAAGGTGTATCGTCGTGTAGAGTATAGTCGGATCGCCAAGGTCAACCTCCACCAAATCGATAGTTATCTTTGTCTCATCAAAAGATCGGGCCATCGTCTCATCAAGTGGTATCAGAGCTCAAGTTGATCAGTGAGAGTTTACCATTTTTTGTAGATTAGATCTTTTCGTCCTATCATCTAGAAATAGCCAAAAAAGTAGATTAGATTCGTTTTCCCCTATCTAAATCAATCTGTGCCTTTGCATGTATCTTTCAGTAATTTTGCATCGTTGAATTTGTGTTGCATTGTCTTTGTCATGTTGCTGGTATAGTTTAGAATTGGTGTCTAGTTAGTCATGTCTTGCATCTTCCTGCCATTGCCATCGCCACCATCTTGTGCTGATTAGATTGGTTTCGGGGAAGAAGAAAAGTCCAGGGCAAACACAATTCCTTATCTGTTATGGGTAGAGTCCAGGGCAAACACAATTCCTACTAGTGTCAGACTCCAAAATTCAAAGTGTTTGGACTGGGCTCAAACTCTGCCATTTGGGAGATATATATGCGCTAATCTTGCCTCAAAAATTTCAGCTCTTTTTGTGCATCCAAATTCATTGCAGAAGCCACCAAAGTCCTGTCGCGGCAAAAAAAAGCAAATTTGCTGCCACGACAAGTATACTAGTTGAAGAGTCCAGATCCAACACTAGCAAATCTGCTGCCGCGACAAGAAAAACCTGCTGTTGTTGCTGCCATAGTAGTAGCGCATCAACCTTCCTTGTTTCATCTCTGTCACGGCAAGCTTTTTGCTGATTTTTTTGCTGCCACTTCTGAGACTTCTGTTCTGTTTCATTGATTGATTGAATGGGTTTCTGAGAGAAAAAAAAGAAAAACAAAGAAAAACAATCTTAGAGATCTTTTGCCACTTATCTTTTGCAGCTTTGGTACTTTATCTTTGGAGTTCTTCCACTACTACCTATTGAGCTTCGCTTATATTATTTGCAGGCCATTGACTAGCAGGGCATTGATTAGCTTTCATTGGTCTAGCTAGGATTTAGCAACAATGACTAGTACTTTGAACATTTATTCAACTTGTATTTGCTGTATTGATAGTTGCTACTCCTTGCTACCATACTGAAGTCAACCAAGCTCCACTTTCCTATACTGTACTTTTTTCGGTCACCTTGGTAGTCGCTTTATTAATATTTTGATCATCTTTGACACCGCCAAAGGCCGACAATCACTGCAGCATGATAAGAACTAGTAAGAGATTGGTATTTGCTACATAATTGTTGAGATTTCTTCCACCCCACACCCCACATTCTAATAGTTGGTAGGAACATATACTTGCGATGTGTTTCCTTGTCTTCTACTGACAACGACAGGTTACGGGGTAATCAATTCTTGGGCTTCATCTATAGTGGGAGATGTACCATATCCTGAGACAAGCACTCCTTCATCACCACCACGGCATACGACAACCGTCCCGAAAGGTACAACAACGAAATACATTCAGAAATGTTTACTCTTCCACCTTTTGTGGGAACTAGTGATCCTAAAGCTTATCTCAATTGGGAATTAGAGATAGATCAAATGTTTGCTTATTATTATATTCCTGAGCATGTTCAAGTAGAGGTTGTTAGTCGTGCGTTCACGTAGTGGGCATCACTTTGATGGGATTATGACTATAAACTTAAACATTCGAACATACCTAGCTCATGGTCTAACATGAAAGAAATTATGCGAGCTAGATTTGTGTCTTCATACACTACTCGTAAGTGGTTGAATGAATTGTAACATTTAGAACAAGGTAGTAACACCGTGGAGGAATACTATCTAGAACTGTAATCTTATTTATTTCGTTGTGATGTATATGAAAGTGAGGAAGCTACCATGAGCAAATTTGTGAGAGGCTTAAACCGTGAAATTTAGGATATACTTGTGTATAAGGAATATTATTCTATCAATCATTTGTTCCGTCTCGCTTGTAAAGCTAAACAGAAGAGAATGAGATGACTCCATGAGATGAGTAGGTGCACAGTACGCTTCTCCACAACAAGAGTTGCTTCTGGTACTTCCACCATTGCTGCAAATGTCACACCGCTTCGAGTTTGTGACCCATTTTCACCTCCGGTATCTACCACACATGAGTTGAGCCTACAAGATAATAATAAAGGTACCAATTCCCACACTCCACATGCCATTGATATTAGTTTTGATGAATTCCATGCACCATTTGTTGAGTTGAATAACTATCCTCGTCCACTACACATACTATTTTAGAGCAACTAGAGTGGAACCAATTTTTACTTTGCCTTTGCCACAAGTTGAGAAAACTATTTGTGATGAATTACTTGATGTTCCTTATGAAAAAGAAGAGTTGTGTGATAATACTTCAATTACATCCAAGCCACAACTAGTTGATAACCATGGTACTTATGTTTTGAAATCACATGTTAGTGCTGAAATTAGTGTTCCACGCGCTGAAACTATTGATGTCACTCGTGTGGAATTGCTTAGATATGATGACATTGTTCCCACAACATCACTTGACCAATGTTCTAAATCACGTGAATTGTTTGATGATTTTTGTGACCCATGTGATATCATTGATTTACTTAGTGATTTGGATTTACAAAGTGATGATACATATGAGAAAAATTTTGAAACTTCTGATTTGGAAGACACATGCCGTAATATTAATGATGTGCAATCAGTTTTGGGTGATCTAGAAGTTGATTTGAGTGCTCCTTGTCCTGAGATTGTTTCTTATCCTATTTTAAGAGCACCAATTGTTGAACCATGTGTACAACTTGATTCTGAAATAGGCTATGATAAGTTGATAGAAAATAATGACATGTATAATGCCATTCGCCATGGTGTTGTATGTGCTATCCAACTAGTTAACCATATGCTTTGAAATATACTCTAGAAAAGTTTTCTGAACTTGTGAGTTTACCATCTTGGAATTCCGCCTACACTCCTGCTTATAGGATTAATTTAATTAGAGCTACTAGTGTAAACGATTAAATTTGTGTGCATATGGTTTGCATCACTTGTACTTAATTGGTTGTTTCAAAACTTACTCATTTTGACAATGGCCACTTGCAATTATTCATCTCATTACCTATGCAATGTTGCTCTTTGATTCAAAGGATTATGTTACATGCTGTAGCAATTTATGACATAGACAATGAATTCTTGATGCATATGATTTTCATTCCATGTGATCAACTTTCTGTTTTGAGGGAAGTTATTTTGACGTCAATGTTTCATTCTTTTGGTATGACCTCCAATATTGGTGCTGAATTTTTGACAAATAACTTGTTACATCTTGTTCTAATATTAGTGCATTGTCTTGCTCTCCATTTCAGCATGATGTAGCATGTTATTTGGATAACAGTAATGTTTATTCTCCTAGATTGGGATGGTTTAATGATGGGCATTGCACCACAGATATATGCATGAATGCTTCACTTATACTTGAAAAGCTAGTGATTCCATTTGCTACTACTCATCATAAAGGCAAGTTCTTCGCTCATATTTGCAAATTGAGTTGCATTGCTCGCTGGAATTTTAAAAATGATATGCTACCATAGATGTTTTTGAAACCTGCCAGAGTGTATCACCGTTTAACTTCTGATTTAGATGTAATTGCTAACCCCGAAGAGCTAACCATGATTGATAGATACATATATGCTGCATACATGCTTTCTTTGCTCTTTGATGGTTTTCAGGTTATGCAAAGCCGAGGATGGCTTTGTTTCCAAGGAGGGGAGGATAATGAGGATATGACTTCCATGGATACATCCGCTGCCACCTCTACTTCCACTACTTCAACTACATCCACTACTCAAGCCATAAAGAACAAAAGGAGGTCTGTCAAGATCTTGAAGAACATACGAGGATTCAAGTTCAATCTCTCAAAAGGAGGAGGGAATGAACTTCATGTGGCTATGACCATGTCCCACATGAATTGGTGTTGTACAAAAAGTCTTCGCATGTTAATTTTAGTCCAAGAAGAGCTAGAGATCAAGTCCCACAAGATCTGGACTCTGATTCAGATTCCTGAGATAGCCCTGACTTCAAACAACTTTATCTCCAGCATACGAACTCCGATTTGGGTAAACTTGGACTCTTTAGAAAGGTTATCTCATGCTCTTTCCAACTTGTCTAGTCACATCTCCAAATTCCTTACAAGAAGACCACAAATACCAAAACTGTCTAGGACTGTTTCTAAAAAAGATCACCTCTTTTCTTTATATAACCCCTAGGATTATCTCTATTTTTGGGTTTTATTGAGTTATTTAGCTACTGTTACATTATCGCATATACAAGTCATGTAGATCGCATATACAAGTCATGTAGGACTACTGCCTTGTTTAGATCGCCAGTGAAATCCCAATATACTTTCTTCTACCTCTTGAGCCAATTTAATACTCGCAATTTCATATTGCAATTTATCATGGTTCTTGCTGGTTCTTCGGTTGCTTGCAGGAGCTCAAACTTCGTTGTTCAGGTTGATCATGCTTATGGCAAGGTCAATAACCATTGGAGATTGGTTTCACGGTTGCTAAGGCATATCATCATGTACGGTATAGTCGGATCATCAAGGTCAACCTCCACCAAATCGTTAGTTATCTTTGTCTCATCGAAAGAACAGGCCACCGTCTCATCAGATCACACAAATTACTGTAGGAGGCAATAAGTTTTAAAAATAAGATTTGAAAATAAAGGCAGTTTCACGCGCACATTTTCAACTAAACCTGCAAAGTTAATTCCGAGGGCAAAATAGCACCAGATGTGGAAACTCAATATTTCTATTTTCCAAAATAAGTTTAGAAAAAAATTGTTTCTAAAAATGTCTAAGGGCCACATGATTAAGACCCTTGTTGGACTAAACTAATTTATATGTATAAAGGTATACAGAGAAGAGAGGTAGATTAATAGAATACTTTTTCCTGTACTACTCTGCTTCTAATAGTTTTGTTTTTGTATTGAAAAGAAATTGTTTTAAAAAGCAATTGCTCAGATAAGGCAGTCTATCCATTGGAGTGAAATATCCAGCAGCCTATAACTTTTTGACAAAGGTCAAATGCTTAACTTAGTAGTCAACTCAAACCAATAGAAATATCTGATGTAAATATCCAATAGCGAATAGTAGTAAAAGAGCAACACAACTGACTTAGGAAACTGGAGGTGGCTATTGCCACCGAAGGATGAAGAGGCTATAGAAGGTGCTATAGAAAGCCGGGCAAGAGTAGTCTAGTAAAAGCAATACAATAGCAATAGCAACCCTCATCCTCACAATTATCATCGAGACATCATTCTCATCCTCACCATACCAGCCTCAAGGAAGCTGTGGTGACCACTTAGGAAGGCTAAGACCAAAAGACCACTAGGAGCAGCAAGGAAGAGGGACTCAGGGGGAGAAGCTAGCTGGAGTAAAGGAAAGAGGAGATCACCAGTTCACAAGGAAGAACAGCAAGACAACAGGACCTAGGAAGCCAGGCCAACTTGTGTTTAAGATGAAACAAGGTGGAATTTCCATCCAACGTCATCATTACCTTGCATATACATGTGGACAAAAACTAGATATAATAAGGAGAACCCTCAGAATTGGTTCATCATAGGGTCTTTAGACAGCAAATTGTAGTGTCTGTTCTTGTTGGAGGAGTCTGTCCCAACGACTCGGCCAAGGTACCCCCGAACGTCTCGGCCAATAGCATTAACACTAGGTTGGATTTTTGTAAATGTGTAGGACGGTGGGAGAGGAGAACGTCAGCTCGAGCAATGAGTATGGGCAATCCGAGAAGATTTGGCGGGGTGCATCCAAACGAGGTATGGACGCGGTGTGACAGAGTGGCACGATAGAAGCATTGCAGCGGTCCATATGATACAAACATAATTTACAAACTCGAATTACAACATAAGTCTTACAACACATTCCCAAAAGTACGGGGAATTTAAAACCGTTATTATTTGGTTACAGCAAAAGTCTTATCTACACCTAACAACTCTTACGACCTATTACTCTACTCGGCGTTGTCTTCGTCGTGGAACTCGACGTAGTAGTCGACGCCTTCGTCCTCCTTCGTCGTCGGCTGCTCCTCTGGAACTTCTTCGTCGATCTCGATGTAGACCACCTCCTCCTCCGTCGTCGGCTCACAGCCTACTCAAAGGAATTAGATAGAGGGATGAGTACAAAAGGTACTCAACAAGTTCAGGAATAGCAAAGAGGTGTTTAATGCACTAGCTACTGAGAACGGCAACGTTCTCCAAAAGCAATGCAGGTGGAGAAGGTAAGAGAGTCAAGTTTTAATTAAAGAGACTAATGATCTCATGTCTCACAAGCTGCTAGGATTCCCGATGAATCCCTTTCTTGCCGGGTTCGCAGTTCCAACCGGGAACACGGAGTGACAATGCCACAATTCTATACACTCTGCAGAGGTGCGCAACTGTACCCACAAACGATCAATAGTTATGGAGTTCATGTCGTCACATGCACTACCAGACCGACAAATCACAGAGCCGTTTCACCGCCCGCTTGGTTATACTCCGCGTCGCAGTCCTGCACAATCAGGCCAAGGACTACCAGTCTCACGTTGATACTCCGGATACAACGTGTTGTGGATAGCCAACGGCTAGCGCCACCTTCCCAATAGCTGATACCCCATATACAACTATTGAGGTCTTCCTTTCCCGGGGGAGTATAGACCTAGGGTAAAGGGTACTTTAGCTCAGCCCCGCCCATACAGGGTATGTGGTATGCGCGATCACTACGGCCCTTAAGCACAATCGATCATTGGTTGCATTAACCTTATATGAGACTTTCCTGTGTGATGAAATCCACCTTCCCAAATGTGCCAAACTGCACCCATACCAGGATTCCATCACCCGCCATGCGATCACCCAAGAACCGGTGATCCAAAACAAAACAACAGTTGATTCATCTTTAGAAATTCGGTTTTCAGTGCATGTTATAGACAAGAGGGAAATCGAAGAACAGTTTCAACGGACATGAACAAGAAACTGGACTTGCCTGGTAACGGATAGGTAGTGGAGTTCGACGGTCCTGACTGCTGAACTCCGGCTTCTGATACAAGCAATGAAGTCCGATAAGGACTTATTCACGAAATTCCAAGAATAGATGCAAATGACATGCCATGACATGCATGAGATGATGTATTTATCAACATTTTAATGGAGCTTAAACCTAGTTTACCTCACATTCTTAAACTATCTAGAATCAATTAGATAAATAATCAAGCATCAATTATGTTAGGGTTCACATTGACTTCAATTAGGTTAAATTAACTTCATCATCTATATCAATTCTTTTAAGAAAACTAGATTAGGGTAAAACTCTCTTTTAAGGAACAAAGTGTATTATGCAATGTAAAATGATTCATAACTTAATTAGTTTTAAAGTTTTCTTTCATGAAGAACCTTTTTAAAGCTAAACAATTGGTCTCAACTTCTAAATCACTCCTTGATCCCTATATATACACCTATTATTTCTCTTTTCTAGAGAAAATCTACTTAATTTACTTAAACTAACTTAGTGATTAATTTCTTTTCTTATAAAAGAAGAGTACATCAAATTCACTTAGAATGGTTTATCTTTTTAGTTTAATGTTTAATCTTTATGTTTATAAAAGGAGAAAATTATTATTCACTCTTCTCATAACTTAATACTCTAAGGTTTCAATCTTACTCCCAAGCCTACATACATGTATACATATTTTTAACATGGTCTTTTTCTCTCCTTTTTAAACCCTATATCAATTTATTTCCTGTTTCACCTCTTTTCCATTTTCATTTTTATTTTCATAAAGTTTTTCCTTTTTCTTTCTTTCTCTTTTTTTTTCTTCCTTTTCCCTTAACCACCCTCTGGCCGGTGCCTCTTTCTCTTTTTCTCACCTTCTTCCTCATCCAAAAATCCCCTAACTGTTCCTTCCCTTATCTCTCGCTCTCACCCATGCCGCCGGTCGCCTCCTGGACTACCGTTGCCCCGCTTTGGTCCGATGCCCCTACCGGCGCCGCCCGACTGGCTCCCTGCGCTCGCCGCCTCGGCACCCTGCCTCGAGCTCGGCTCGGTGCCGTTCTAGTCCACTCCGCCATGCCTAGGGCTTGAGTTCCTCATGCCGCCGCCCTCGGTATTCACGCCGCCGCCACGAGACTAGGGGTCGGCCCAGTGCCGCCTCCTTCGCTCGGCTCACGCCGGCTCGCCGCCGATGCCCCCTTGACGCCTCGCCTCCTTGGCTCGTCCGAGCCCGGCCTCCTTCCTGGTCGCCGCCGTGAGTCCCCTGGGCGCGAGCTCCTTGCCCCGGCCGCTTCGGTCCGCCGCCCGGTTGGCCGTGGCCGGCGTCACAGCCCACCACCGGGCTCCGTCGGCCCGCCTCCCGCCGGTGGCGCCCACTGAGCTCGGCCGCCGTCCTCTCTTCAACCGGTAAGCTCTCCTTTCTTCCCCCAACTCTCTATTCTTCTAATTTCTCCTTAACCTGTGCTAGGGTTCATACCCAAAATTTCCCCAATTTGTTTCTATGATTTTAGGGTTCTTCTTCCTGGACTTCAATTGTGATGTTTGACTACCTTTAATACATATGACTCGGTTTAGCTCAAACTCAATTGAGCATTAGCTACTCCAACATTTCCTATACCTAGCTTTTATCCACTGATGTTGGAATGTACGCTTATACTTGGGCCTTCATCACTGATAAGAACAGATTTACATTTGATCTTGGTTATTAAAGATGATGCCTTTATAATTAAATTGTTTGGCATATGTATATAGGATAAAACTGATGAGAACAGATACTCGTTTTGGTTCTTAGCCAAATTCTATACTCTTTTGATTAAGAACAGATGCTATCCTGATCTTAGTTCATTTCTGCCTTCTAATTTACACCTATCCATATCTGCATGTTAGTTGAAAAGAACAGATACTTGCTTGACTTAGCATTTTGAATTGAGAAGAACAGAGGCTACTTAATCTTTTGCTTCTCTTTCTTTTTCATTTGTGTGCATCCCTATATAGGTGCATATTGGATTTTTGAGTTGAAGGATCATATACTACACTTGTTCTTAGCTTTTCCCCTGCTGGTCCCCTAAGCTCATGCGTGCAGACTTATTAATCTAGCAACTAAGAACAGATGCTATACTTGATCCTCAGCTGCTACCCACTTCTCCCTCTTTGCATTTGTGTTACTATCAGCTTTTATTGATCTGGTAAGAACAGATACTACTCTTAAGAGGTATTTACTGATAAGAGCAGATTACTCTACACAAGTTGCCTACACAGCCCTATGATGAATCTAAGGATCTGAGATTTCTTGTTTGAGAATCCTATAGCCAACAGTGATAAGAACAGATGCTAATTAACTCTCCTACAAGATTTCTATGATGATATTTTGATTCTGAGGGTCCCTTTTCATGTTAAAATGCATGTGTACGCATATAAGGTTGAATGCTTTGCCAAGGTTTTTACCTTGTGCTAGCTGAGATAAGGATTGATTGGATTCTTTGGGCTGCTCCTAAACTTGCCAATGGTCCTCTGCTCCTCCTGGTTTTGCTAATAGCCTGCCCTCTTCTCTTCCTTCTTACTCCCCTTTAAGTGTTCTAGTGGCCTTCTCCTCCTACGAACACCTGCTGTTCTTGCTGAGTTCTTGTGGCTTGTCTGCTATGGAGCTGGTGTACTGATTCTGGATGATTACTAGTGCTGTTATGCACTACTATTCACCTAATGGCCTTGCTACTATTTATACTAACTTGTCTACATTCTTGTGATGCTTACTCTTGGCCACCTCCTGCTTGCTTATCCTAGTTACGTGGCTGCTGGTTAAGCTATTCAGCTGGTCTGGTGTCTATCTATTCCAGATTTTTGTTTAATAAAAATCTATGGCTGCCTTATAAGCTAAGCTATTCACTTGGAAGTAATCTTTTGCTAACTGCTTAGAAATCCACTCGTTGGCTGCTGAATAATTCAGAGGAAGGAGGTTGCCTTGCTCGGTTGGATATTTTTAGCTTAGCTAAATATCTCATGGGTTGCCTTATCCATGTTTTGCTTTAAAAAAATGGTTTCTTTTTGAACAAAAATCATGGAGGCAATTTAGTATAAGAGAAATAAAATTATTTTTATCTCTCACCTCCTTTCTCTCTAACATATAGAATATTAGGTTCTGTCCGATGAGGGTCTTAGCCACGTGGCCCTTGGACATTTTCGAAAACAAAAATGTTTTATAAAACTATTTTTGAAAACTAGAATCTACTCTAGGTCATCGGCACTATTTTGCCCCCGCAGCTAACCCTGCGGACGTCGGCGGAACTGTGCCGATAAGACCACGCCTATTTTAAAAAAAATATAGATTTAGAAACTTTTTGCCTCCTACAGCAACGGCACGATTCCAATGGTCTCGAGTACCCATACTCGACGACCTCGGATGACCGCCTATATTCCCGAAAGACTTCCCCCTTCGGCTCTCCGTGTATCCTTCTCCGACTTGAAGACTTTGAAGACTCGAAGGTTCACAAGCTAGGTTAGATGATGTATAGGTAGAATATTGATCCTGTACTTTTCCATTTCTTCTCCTTTATTCATTTATAACAATGTTGTATCATTAACACTTGTATCATGTATTTGAATTAATAAAGTTTCAATTTCACTTCATATGTATTGATACATATATGCGTTACTTTCTACATATGTCATGTATGCGATGAATGCGAATGCACAACAATTTCCTCCCCCTCTCGACTAACTCTCAACATAGCTCGCTAGGTTCGAAACAACTCAGCAACGCGAGTGGTTCGACAACTTCCACCTCACGCCTCTCTCGACTACGCCAGAATTAGGGTTCTCACATCCTACCCCCCTTAAAAGAAATTTCGTCCTCGAAATTAAAGATGAGGTACCTGAATAAGGACGGGTAGTCTCTACGCAGATCTTCCTCTTTCTCCCACGTTGCTTCTCGGACAGGATGATTCTTCCATTGTACCTTGCAATATTTGATCGCTCGATTCCTCAACTGTTTCCATTCTTCAGCAAGAATCTTGATCGGCTTTTCAACATACGACAAGTCATCTTGCAATTCCACTTCCGAGAGTTCCACTCTATCGGTCGGTTCTTTCAAACACTTCCGGAGTTGTGAGATGTGGAATACATCATGTACCTTCGACAACGATGCCGGTAGCTTCAACTGATAGGCTACTTCTCCCTTCCGGTCTAGAATTTGGAATGGTCCGATATATCTGGGACTCAACTTCCCTTTCATACCGAATCTCTTCACACCTTTGGTAGGACTCACTTTCAGATAGACTAAATCTCCTACCTCAAACTTTACCTGCCGCCTCTTTTTATCCGCATAACTCTTTTGACGACTCTGAGTTGTTCTCAACCGCTCTCGAATGATCGCTATCGCATCATACTTTTCCTTAACGAGATCTGGTCCGATGAGATTCTTCTCTCCGGTCTCATACCAACATAGTGGTGATCGACACTTCCGACCATATAGGGCTTCAAATGGAGCCATCTGTATACTGCTCTGGTAGCTATTGTTGTATGCGAACTCCGCCAAAGCGAGGTGTTCGTCCCATGAACCTCCAAAGTCGAATACACAGGCTCTCAACATATCCTCAAGGGTTTGGTTCGTTCTTTCCGTCTGTCCCCCAGTTTGAGGATGATATGATGTGCTGAAATCGAGCTGAGTACCTAAAGCTTGCTGTAACTGCTGCCAAAACGCAGATGTGAATACTGATCCTCGGTCAGACACAATCCCCTTAGGAACTCCATGCTTGCTAACGATCTCTTGTACGTAGATCTTGGCAAGTCTCTCACAAGAATAGTTCTGATTTATGGCGATAAAGTGCACTGTCTTGGTTAACCGATCAATGATAACCCAGATTGCATCTTTATGCCTTTGAGTTCTCGGTAACCCAGTAATGAAATCCATACCGATCTCCTCCCACTTCCACTGTGGTATCGGTAACGGCTGCATTAATCCCGCCGGATTCTGATGTTCCACCTTAATCCTTGAACAAGTGTCACACTCTGACACGAACTTAGCAACCTCTCACTTCATATTGTGCCACCAAAATGTTCCCTTCAAATCCATGTACATCTTAGTACTTCCGGGATGAATACTGTAAGGAGTTTGGTGAGCTTCTTCCAAAATCACTTTTTTAATCTCCGGAATGTTAGGAACACATATCCGGTTCTTATACCATAGCGATCCATCTTCCGCTAAGGTAAACTCCGATGGTTGCTTTGCTTTGATCCTCTTCATCTCTTCCGCAATGAACTTATCTTCCAGTTGGTGTGTCTTGATCTCATCCTGAAGATTCGGTTGAACCACTAAAGCTGCAACACTGGCTTCACCTTTGTTGATTATCACCTCAACTCTATCTTTACCCAAGTCCTGAAGAATATGCTTGGATATATCCTCGACCTTCTCCGGTTGAATTTCTGACTTCCGGCTCAGTGCATCTGCTACAACATTGGCTTTTCCGGGTGTATAGTTGATTTCCAGGTCATAATCCTTGATTAACTCAAGCCATCTTCGCTGCCTCATGTTCAATTCCTTCTGTGTGAAGAAGTACTTTAGGCTTTTATGGTCCGAGTATAACTCACACTTGGATCCATAGAGGTAATGTTGCCATTGTTTCAGCGCGAACACTACTGCTGCCAACTCCATATCATGTGTCGGGTAGTTGACTTCATGCGGTCTAAGGTGTCTTGAAGCATAAGCGATGACTTTCCGGTCTTGCATTAGCACACATCCTAACCCTGATTTGGATGCATCGCAGTAAACACTGAAATTCTTGCCACTTTTCGGTAAAGTTAACACTGGAGCGGTAGTGAGTTTCCGCTTCAGCTCCTGAAAACTGCTCTCACAAGCTTCTGTCCACTGAAATTTGGTATCTTTCCTCAACAACTTGGTCATAGGTCCGGATATTTTGGAGAATCCTTCGATGAATCTCCTGTAATATCCTGCTAATCCCAGAAAACTTCTGACTTCTGTGACCGATATTGGAGATTTCCATTCTACAACTGCCTCAATCTTCTTCGGATCTACTGCAACTCCTTCTTTTGTGATGACATGGCCTAGAAAAGAAACTTGATCTAGCCAAATTCACACTTGCTGAACTTAGCATACAACTGATGCTCTCTCAAAGTCTGCAATACTATCCGAAGATGTTCTGCATGATCTTCTTCACTCCGAGAATAAATGAGAATATCATCGATAAACACAATCACGAATTTATCGAGATACTTCATAAAGATCTTATTCATCAGGTTCATAAACACTGCTGGTGCATTTGTCAGTCCGAATGGTACCACAAGGTATTCGTGGTGTCCATATCGAGAGACAAATCCGGTCTTCGGAATATCCTCCGGCTTGATCTTGATCTGATGATACCCTGATCGTAGATCTATTTGGAGAAAACTCCAGCACATCTAACTTGGTCAAACAAGTCATCAATTCTTGGCAATGGATACTTGTTTTTGATGGTGACATTGTTCAGGTTTCTATAATCCACACACATCCGAATGCTACCATCCTTTTTATCAACGAAAAGAACTGGTGCTCCCCAAGGTGATGTACTTTCTCGGATAAAACCCTTCTCCGCTAACTCATCCAACTGTTTCTTCAACTCCTCTAGCTCTACGGGTCCCATTCTATATGGCCTTTGAGCTATTGGTGATGTGCCTGGTATCAGATCAATAGTGAATTCTACCTCTCTATCTGGTGGCATACCCGACAACTCATCTGGGAATACGTCAGGAAATTCCCTGATAACTGATATTTGCTCTATACCCTTCTTTTCCAACGTGTTTAACTGAAATTCCGGTTCAGTTTCTGGGTTCCTCTGACCTTGGAACATAACTTTTCCGCCTACCCAGTGGTTAAGAACTACAGTCTTGCTAGCACAGTCAATCTGAGCTTTATGACGTGCTAACCAATCCATACCTAATATAACATCTAGGCCTTGGAGTGGTATGATCAAAAGGTGAGCAAAGAATGCATAGCCACTAATCTCTATGACTAGCCATTCTATCTTCTTATCCACTATTATAGGTCCTCCAGGTGATTGCACATGTAGATGCTTCTCTAAAGAACTAGCTTCCCAAGGTATCCCCTTCATGAATTCCTCAGAAATGAATGAATGCGTTGCTCCAGAGTCAAAAAGTACGATACCAATACGAGATGAGATAGGTAGCGTACCTATCACCACGTCGCTTGCTGTTCCAACTTCTTCAGTGGTCACATGGTTCACCCTTCCGTGAACCTTGCCTCTGCCACGGACTTGAGTACCTCGTCCGCCTCGAACTGCTGCTCCTGGAGCTGGTGCTGCTGGCTTCGGTGCTTGAGGTCGTGGCTGTTGAGCTTTTGGATTCGGGCAATCGCCGATCTTGTGTCCTGGTTGACCACAACCATAGCAATTTCCTTTCTTCGGACATTGTGGTGCATAATGGCTTCCTCCACAAGTGTAGCACGTACCCGGAGGTATCGGTGCTCGGCTTGCTGCTCCAGTAGGTATAACTCCAGCTTGATTCCTCTGAACATAAACCACTCGACGAGGCTTGTTCTGCTGGTACTGCTGTCGCCTCGGCTCAAACTTCCTCTTCCGGTCTTCCTGCACCTTGCGATAATCATTCTCCAAGGTGATGGCACGATCCACAAGATCTTGAAATTCTGTTGCACGGACAAGTCTCAGCTGCATCAACAGAAACGGATGAAGTCCCTCCATGAACTTCTGCTGTCTCTTGCTCTCCGTGTTCACATCGTCCGGTGCATAACGTGACAGTCGATTGAACTCATGCACATATCGGGTAACTGTCATGTTACCTTGCTCCAAGTCCATGAATTCCTTCCTCTTCAGTGCCACTATACTGGATGGCACATGAGCTTCACGAAACTTCGCCTTGAAGATATCCCATGTGATCACTCTTCCCGTTGGTTGGACTGCCTTGAGGTTGACCCACCATGCCGCTGCAGGTCCAGTAAGCTGGTGTATGGCATAGCGTACCTTCTCCTCGTCACTACATCCGACAGTCTCCAGCTTCCTCTCGGTGTCTAGCAACCAGTCTTCCGCATCCATGGGCTCAGCTGATGTGGCGAAGATCATTGGCCTAGTCTGCTGGAAATCGCCCAAACTTACGCCTCCTCCGGCTGGAGCTTGAGTATCGCGGGCTCGTCCTTCCATCCGATTCAGCATCTCGGCGAAGAACTTGTTTTGATTCTCCTGAGCTTCACGCCGTTCTCGCCTTTCTTCATCTCTGGCCTTCCGATCCTCTTCCATCTGGCGCATGTATTGCATGAAAGCTTCTTCGGTGCTATACTTCGGTGGTGGTGGAGGTATACCGCTGCCTCCACTTCCACTTGCTGCATCAGCCTTCGCCTTTTGCTCAGCTTCCATCCTGGCCTTCTCTTCGGCTTCCATTCTGGCTTTTTCTTCCGCTTCCTTCTGAGCCTGCTCATCCATCAACCTTAGGGTTTCCTCGCTTGGGCTCGCCATTTACCTACATTGTGATATGAAGCAAAGCTTAATAATATAATCTTCAACGACACATACTAAGCTTTTATCTTCATAAACACAGCTAAACACTCATGCAAAAATTCGAGAAAATCCATAACTCCAAGAAGGCACTCAATTTTTATAAATCGTGATAACCTATGTGCTCTTATCTACAGTGTCCGGAACAAAAGCAAAAACAAATACCTTATTAACGATACTTAGGGTTCTAACCTTATAACCTATTTCCTTACCTTTATACCCTTGTCATGATCACTTCTTTTTTTTTGAAATTTCGAATCTCCTATAAGTTAAGAAGGTAAGTGAGTATATGGTATGTTGCTATCTTTTTCTTAAAGCAATTAAATTAACCCACAACCTTAGGTACTTCTAAAGAAATTAATAGGAAAGTTGTTTGAAAATAATACATTTATCCTTGTTAAGAGAAAACTATAGATGAGATAGTCCTTATAGATGTTCCAACTTCATTCCTAGGGTTCACAGGTCTCCTAACTAGACGTTTATGCCTAGAGGTCTCAACATTTGCTCTGATACCACCTGTGACAGAGTGGCACGACAGAAGCATTGCAGCGGTCCATATGATACAAACATAATTTACAAACTCGAATTACAACATAAGTCTTACAACACATTCCCAAAAGTACGGGGAATTTAAAACCGTTATTATTTGGTTACAGCAAAAGTCTTATCTACACCTAACAACTCTTACGACCTATTACTCTACTCGGCGTTGTCTTCGTCGCGGAACTCGACGTAGTAGTCGACGCCTTCGTCCTCCTTCGTCGTCGGCTGCTCCTCTGGAACTTCTTCGTCGATCTCGATGTAGACCACCTCCTCCTCCGTCGTCGGCTCACAGCCTACTCAAAGGAATTAGATAGAGGGATGAGTACAAAAGGTACTCAACAAGTTCAGGAATAGCAAAGAGGTGTTTAATGCACTAGCTACTGAGAACGGCAACGTTCTCCAAAAGCAATGCAGGTGGAGAAGGTAAGAGAGTCAAGTTTTAATTAAAGAGACTAATGATCTCATGTCTCACAAGCTGCTAGGATTCCCGATGAATCCCTTTCTTGCCGGGTTCGCAGTTCCAACCGGGAACACGGAGTGACAATGCCACAATTCTATACACTCTGCAGAGGTGCGCAACTGTACCCACAAACGATCAATAGTTATGGAGTTCATGTCGTCACATGCACTACCAGACCGGCAAATCACAGAGCCGTTTCACCGCCCGCTTGGTTATACTCCGCGTCGCAGTCCTGCACAATCAGGCCAAGGACTACCAGTCTCACGTTGATACTCCGGATACAACGTGTTGTGGATAGCCAACGGCTAGCGCCACCTTCCCAATAGCTGATACCCCACATACAACTATTGAGGTCTTCCTTTCCCGGGGGAGTATAGACCTAGGGTAAAGGGTACTTTAGCTCAGCCCCGCCCATACAGGGTATGTGGTATGCGCGATCACTACGGCCCTTAAGCACAATCGATCATTGGTTGCATTAACCTTATATGAGACTTTCCTGTGTGATGAAATCCACCTTCCCAAATGTGCCAAACTGCACCCATACCAGGATTCCATCACCCGCCATGCGATCACCCAAGAACCGGTGATCCAAAACAAAACAACAGTTGATTCATCTTTAGAAATTCGGTTTTCAGTGCATGTTATAGACAAGAGGGAAATCGAAGAACAGTTTCAACGGACATGAACAAGAAACTGGACTTGCCTGGTAACGGATAGGTAGTGGAGTTCGACGGTCCTGACTGCTGAACTCCGGCTTCTGATACAAGCAATGAAGTCCGATAAGGACTTATTCACGAAATTCCAAGAATAGATGCAAATGACATGCCATGACATGCATGAGATGATGTATTTATCAACATTTTAATGGAGCTTAAACCTAGTTTACCTCACATTCTTAAACTATCTAGAATCAATTAGATAAATAATCAAGCATCAATTATGTTAGGGTTCACATTGACTTCAATTAGGTTAAATTAACTTCATCATCTATATCAATTCTTTTAAGAAAACTAGATTAGGGTAAAACTCTCTTTAAGGAACAAAGTGTATTATGCAATGTAAAATGATTCATAACTTAATTAGTTTTAAGTTTTCTTTCATGAAGAACCTTTTTAAAGCTAAACAATTGGTCTCAACTTCTAAATCACTCCTTGATCCCTATATATACACCTATTATTTCTCTTTTCTAGAGAAAATCTACTTAATTTACTTAAACTAACTTAGTGATTAATTTCTTTTCTTATAAAAGAAGAGTACATCAAATTCACTTAGAATGGTTTATCTTTTTAGTTTAATGTTTAATCTTTATGTTTATAAAAGGAGAAAATTATTATTCACTCTTCTCATAACTTAATACTCTAAGGTTTCAATCTTACTCCCAAGCCTACATACATGTATACATATTTTTAACATGGTCTTTTTCTCTCCTTTTTAAACCCTATATCAATTTATTTCCTGTTTCACCTCTTTTCCATTTTCATTTTTATTTTCATAAAGTTTTTCCTTTTTCTTTCTTTCTCTTTTTTTTTCTTCCTTTTCCCTTAACCACCCTCTGGCCGGTGCCTCTTTCTCTTTTTCTCACCTTCTTCCTCATCCAAAAATCCCCTAACTGTTCCTTCCCTTATCTCTCGCTCTCACCCATGCCGCCGGTCGCCTCCTGGACTACCGTTGCCCCGCTTTGGTCCGATGCCCCTACCGGCGCCGCCCGACTGGCTCCCTGCGCTCGCCGCCTCGGCACCCTGCCTCGAGCTCGGCTCGGTGCCGTTCTAGTCCACTCCGCCATGCCTAGGGCTTGAGTTCCTCATGCCGCCGCCCTCGGTATTCACGCCGCCGCCACGAGACTAGGGGTCGGCCCAGTGCCGCCTCCTTCGCTCGGCTCACGCCGGCTCGCCGCCGATGCCCCCTTGACGCCTCGCCTCCTTGGCTCGTCCGAGCCCGGCCTCCTTCCTGGTCGCCGCCGTGAGTCCCCTGGGCGCGAGCTCCTTGCCCCGGCCGCTTCGGTCCGCCGCCCGGTTGGCCGTGGCCGGCGTCGCAGCCCACCACCGGGCTCCGTCGGCCCGCCTCCCGCCGGTGGCGCCCACTGAGCTCGGCCGCCGTCCTCTCTTCAACCGGTAAGCTCTCCTTTCTTCCCCCAACTCTCTATTCTTCTAATTTCTCCTTAACCTGTGCTAGGGTTCATACCCAAAATTTCCCCAATTTGTTTCTATGATTTTAGGGTTCTTCTTCCTGGACTTCAATTGTGATGTTTGACTACCTTTAATACATATGACTCGGTTTAGCTCAAACTCAATTGAGCATTAGCTACTCCAACATTTCCTATACCTAGCTTTTATCCACTGATGTTGGAATGTACGCTTATACTTGGGCCTTCATCACTGATAAGAACAGATTTACATTTGATCTTGGTTATTAAAGATGATGCCTTTATAATTAAATTGTTTGGCATATGTATATAGGATAAAACTGATGAGAACAGATACTCGTTTTGGTTCTTAGCCAAATTCTATACTCTTTTGATTAAGAACAGATGCTATCCTGATCTTAGTTCATTTCTGCCTTCTAATTTACACCTATCCATATCTGCATGTTAGTTGAAAAGAACAGATACTTGCTTGACTTAGCATTTTGAATTTGAGAAGAACAGAGGCTACTTAATCTTTTGCTTCTCTTTCTTTTCATTTGTGTGCATCCCTATATAGGTGCATATTGGATTTTTGAGTTGAAGGATCATATACTACACTTGTTCTTAGCTTTTCCCCTGCTGGTCCCCTAAGCTCATGCGTGCAGACTTATTAATCTAGCAACTAAGAACAGATGCTATACTTGATCCTCAGCTGCTACCCACTTCTCCCTCTTTGCATATGTGTTACTATCAGCTTTTATTGATCTGGTAAGAACAGATACTACTCTTGAGAGGTATTTACTGATAAGAGCAGATTACTCTACACAAGTTGCCTACACAGCCCTATGATGAATCTAAGGATCTGAGATTTCTTGTTTGAGAATCCTATAGCCAACAGTGATAAGAACAGATGCTAATTAACTCTCCTACAAGATTTCTATGATGATATTTTGATTCTGAGGGTCCCTTTTCATGTTAAAATGCATGTGTACGCATATAAGGTTGAATGCTTTGCCACGGTTTTTACCTTGTGCTAGCTGAGATAAGGATTGATTGGATTCTTTGGGCTGCTCCTAAACTTGTCAATGGTCCTCTGCTCCTCCTGGTTTTGCTAATAGCCTGCCCTCTTCTCTTCCTTCTTACTCCCCTTTAAGTGTTCTAGTGGCCTTCTCCTCCTACGAACACCTGCTGTTCTTGCTGAGTTCTTGTGGCTTGTCTGCTATGGAGCTGGTGTACTGATTCTGGATGATTACTAGTGCTGTTATGCACTACTATTCACCTAATGGCCTTGCTACTATTTATACTAACTTGTCTACATTCTTGTGATGCTTACTCTTGGCCACCTCCTGCTTGCTTATCCTAGTTACGTGGCTGCTGGTTAAGCTATTCAGCTGGTCTGGTGTCTATCTATTCCAGATTTTTGTTTAATAAAAATCTATGGCTGCCTTATAAGCTAAGCTATTCACTTGGAAGTAATCTTTTGCTAACTGCTTAGAAATCCACTCGTTGGCTGCTGAATAATTCAGAGGAAGGAGGTTGCCTTGCTCGGTTGGATATTTTTAGCTTAGCTAAATATCTCATGGGTTGCCTTATCCATGTTTTGCTTTAAAAAAAATGATTTCTTTTTGAACAAAAATCATGGAGGCAATTTAGTATAAGAGAAATAAAATTATTTTTATCTCTCACCTCCTTTCTCTCTAACATATAGAATATTAGGTTCTGTCTGATGAGGGTCTTAGCCACGTGGCCCTTGGACATTTTCGAAAACAAAAATGTTTTATAAAACTATTTTTGAAAACTAGAATCTACTCTAGGTCATCGGCACTATTTTGCCCCCGCAGCTAACCCTGCGGACGTCGACGGAACTGTGCTGATAAGACCACGCCTATTTAAAAAAAATATAGATTTAGAAACTTTTTGCCTCCTACAGCAACGGCACGATTCCAATGGTCTCGAGTACCCATACTCGACGACCTCGGATGACCGCCTACATTCCCGAAAGACTTCCCCCTTCGGCTCTCCGTGTATCCTTCTCCGACTTGAAGACTTTGAAGACTCGAAGGTTCACAAGCTAGGTTAGATGATGTATAGGTAGAATATTGATCCTGTACTTTTCCATTTCTTCTCCTTTATTCATTTATAACAATGTTGTATCATTAACACTTGTATCATGTATTTGAATTAATAAAGTTTCAATTTCACTTCATATGTATTGATACATATATGCGTTACTTTCTACATATGTCATGTATGCGATGAATGCGAATGCACAACAATTTCCTCCCCCTCTCGACTAACTCTCAACATAGCTCACTAGGTTCGAAACAACTCAGCAACGCGAGTGGTTCGACAACTTCCACCTCATGCCTCTCTCGACTACGCCAGAATTAGGGTTCTCACACGCGGCGTCCGGATGAGGTGAGCAAAGTCCCAGAGGCGACGTGCGGAAGGTGCTAAGGTCCCGAGGCGGATGACGCTTGAGTCCGGGCGAAGATCGAGTATGCAACGAGGAAGGCATTGGGTGTGGCGACGTTCCGTACGGCGAGGCGCGTCGGGCAGATGCCGGTGCATGTAGTAGGTAGAGGCGAGGAGGAAGAATACGAACCGACCCTGAGCCCTGTGATGTAAAATAGGGTACAACCATAAACTGCCTAGGGGCAAGCATGTACATTCACTTGTAAGTCACTCCTATCTATAAAAGGACAGGATGGCACCCCCCAAAAAAGGGAGATCGATCAGAGGTTTTTTGGGCGAGTCCTCGTTCCATTTTCGTTGCATTTTCCATATTAATCTTTGGCGAGAATTTGAGTGTAGTGGTAGAAGTCACTTGGGTTGCCTTCTATGTCATCCCCTTAGAACCTTGGGCTCCAGAACCGGGGTGCCCTAAGTTTACTGTCCAAGGGCGACTTCGTTGATATTTCTTATCAGTTTTTAAGAAGTGCTTTGCACGCTAGGCATCATCCTTAGCTAGCCGAGATCAAGTACAAAATCTGTTCTTATCAAAGTTTTACAATTCCTTAATCCTTTCTCAAATAAGGTCATCATCAAAATGGATCACAAAATTTAGGCATCGATGAATTATCATCTGTTCATATCAATTTATGAGATATGTATACATTCGGAGCTTTCAATACTGAGCATCATCATGAAATAACCAAGACTAGGTGTGTCATCTGTTCTTTCAGTGCAACAAACAAACAAATTTAAAGAATCCATTTTATTGATTAAATCCATCATAGGCAGTAGCGTACTAGCTAATTCTTAAATGCCCGAGGAGGGAGTTGATGCTAGAATTGGAGAGCATATACACCAGTCCAAACATGGCTACCATGAGCAACCACTAGGGCATGGCATGAACACATACACATGGGCATTAACCAGTGCTAAGTCATCATCAAGCCATAACAGGAAAATCTAACCAAACCGATGCCAGCGTAGAATGGAGGTCAGAGGAGTACTTACCAAAGCACCGCCGTCTAGCAGCGATGGCCACAACAGGAACGATGGTGTAGTCGACGGTGAAGAAGTCCAACAACTCCAGGGATCATGACACGCTGTTGACGAGAGGCGGGACCGATGGAGCACCGGTGGCGCCGGTGTTGCAATGCCGAGGCCACATGCCGTCTAGGGCAGTGCGGCAAGAGTGACCACCCGAGGAGCCACCAACATGACTAGTTGCTGGAAGCAAGCTATCGCCATTAAGCCAAGCCAAAGCTCAGGTCACCGATGGTTGACCTCGATCCCTAGGTTTAGGCCACAGTGGAGAATCAAGGGAGATCGAGGAAATTGTAGGATGGCCAAGACTGAGGGGAAGTGGAGTAGGAGTAGAAGGAGAGATGCGGTGTCGCCATCTCTGACTACGAACCGAGGCGGCCGCGGTGTGAGCGGTCGGTGCAGCACAAGTGCGCTCGGGGGAGAGCTGAGCAGCCACAAATTGAAAGGACCTAGATGTCACCTAGAGAGGGGGTGATAGGTGATTTAAAAACTTCGTCCCCTCTTCTAATGTTGGCGTAAACTTACAGTGGAAATAAACTAACATATCTTGCATTAGTGAAATCCTAAATATGCTAGGCTCAACTAGTGCACCAACACCCTAGTCAAATGTGTAGGATTTGCAATCCTAGTGTGACTACTATGCAATTTAATTATAGCAAGATATACAAGTAAGCACAAGAATCAAATGCACGAATATAAACACAAGCAAGCAATTCAATTCTATGCAAGGTATATAACTAAGAGCAATAATGAATTACAAGCAAGTAAATGAATAATACATGGAGACACAAGAATTGTTACCAAAGTTTGGGTATCCACAGATACCCTATGTCTCCATTGAGGAAGCTCTGTCACACTTGAGCGGGGTCTCTTTCAACCCTATTCCTCCCAAGGTTGCACAATGCACACCTCCGCTTCCACTATGGCCAACTCTTTCTCCCCATTTGAGATACCGAGTTCCGCTACCACTCCCAGGCCTCCTCACAAGCTTCTCTTGAGGAGATTACCAAGCTAACCACCACCGAGCCATCTAGGAGATGGTGGTCTCCAAGAGCAACAAGCCCCCGGACTAGCGCTCGAACACGATCAACGCCAAATGCTCAAACACACACAACCAATGCGGAAGTGCGGACTACCAAAGCACCGCACACCTCTCACCCTTTTTACTAAGCCACAAAAGCTTTGAATCTCACACTAAATATTGGGAGAGTTGAGGAGAGCACTCAAGGCTAGAACACCAAGTTACAACAACCCAAAACCACTGCCCTCACACAAGGAGGGCGAGGGGTATAAATACCCCACTCTAAAACTAGCCTTTGGAAAGATTCTACACCGATCAGAACTTCCTATCCATTGATCAGAACTTCCGATATTATGAATCGTAACGAATACCTTTTTGAGTCTAGAACCTAAAGCCGGACCCTCTGACTTTAGGTCAGACCTTCCGACTTCAAGACCCAAGAACCTGAGGTTCACTAAACCCGGATGTTTCAAAACAATCAAAACTTCTGATATCCATGTCGGAGCTTCTGATACTATACAACACATGGTCTAAGAAACCTTCGGATGGTCTAACTTTTCAGACCATTTGACTTGGATCGAACTTCTGATCCAGCGATCAAACATTCCGATCCATTTCAGCATAGCAACCCGATAACCCAAGGTTCAAACATTTCGAACCTGCAATCATAATACATATTCACATAATCGGAACTTCTGATACTCTATTGGAAGCCCGAAACCAAGGCTGCCACAAGGACAAGCTAAGAGCCCTGTCTATGGACCAACCACACAAGGACAAGCTAAGAGCCCTGTCTATGGACCAACCATAGCGCCACACCACATAGCAAATGCACAAAGCATTGCTGGACTACAAGTTCTACAACAGCACAGGGTTAAGTCTAAACCACCTTTGGACACCTCGAACTTGCTAAGAAACCTCTCACCACAAGACTAACACACACTAAACACATGGCTTGAGCACTCGACAAACGATAATATCCAAGCTACTCATCCGGTAACCCCCCTTGATAGTACGGCTATCGAAGATACAACCCGGTCTCCCACCAAACTCCTTGAGACCGACAAAACTAGAAAATCTAGTCTAGACATACCTTTGCCTTGAGCAATCCCGTCGGACTTGACGAATGCATCATCCAAGTCTGGATGCTTCTCATTGCTCTTCTAAGCTTGTCATCAACTCCACTTGATCTTGATGACGATGACCATCCTTGCTTCCCATCTTGATCCTCTCTCGATCTTCGGAAGCTTGATGAAGTTCACTTAATAGCTTCCCATGCACCAAGCATAGGAAGGTTCTCTCTTCACATCATCGTCATCGGTTCATCACCAAGGCATGAACCGCAAGCACCAAGTACATAAGAGTTCCACTAAGCTCGTGTTGATCTTTCTCTTCCAACTCTAGTCACTTGAACCACACAAGTGACTTGGCCTTCATGCTTATCATCAATCTTCTTGAGTCCAACTCATGGACTTCCTCTTGATCTTCTACCTCGACCATCTTGAGTTCACTCCTTGAATTCCAATCTTGATCTCTAAGGTCTCTTTCTCTCTAACTTTTTCTTCATAACATGAGCATCACCTGGAGCTCATTGATCTCGATGCATCTCTTTTGATCTCGTGGCATTCCTCAATGAATACATTCTCTATCGTTCATGCATCACCTATGGAAAATCTACAAACAATTATCAACACAATTGTTAGTCCATAGGTATTGTCATTAATTAACAAGCCCATACTTAGAGGCTAGATGAACCTTTATAAACAGAGGGATTTGGGTTGCTGGCGGCTGAGTGAGGGAGTGAGAGTGGAGAGTAGGGTTAGAGGGCACGAAATGGGTCGGATGGGCCAGAGGTGAGGGGAAAAGAGATCAACTAGAATGACTAAAATAAATGACGGCCGAGCCCAAGTAAATCTAAGCTGAGTTGGGCTAAAAAGTCCCAACAGACCAGAGATTTGACTAGGCATGTTAAGGAAATTTCGAGGCCAACCCAACACCTTGTTGTTCTTTAAATAACAAATAAAGCCCAGATCAAATTATTTTACTTTTTAAAAAAAAATAAAGACAAAAATTAAAATGAAGATTTTAAATTAAATATTAATATAAAATTTCCATTATAGGTTATCTACTTGAATGAAGGTGTTTTCTCCTTTTCTTAAAAAGGATAAGGAAAAAAATTAAGATAAATACTTAAATCGCAAACTTTAGGTTAAATCTTAAATTTAATTACTAAGTGAATTAAAACATAATGGATAATAATATTGATTCCCAAATAAGGTCAATTAATTAATATTATATGTAATATTCCATGCAAGCTCTAAGCTTATTTATTCATTAAGTACTTGAAATGATTCATAAGATATTCAAGAAAATTGTAGATATTAATTCTTACATTTTAAGATGCATTTTCCCATGCATGCATGATCATAACATCTGCATTCATGTTGGATTTTTCTGGAAGAAGTCCTTATGGACTTTATCACTTTCCTTTCCCAGAAGCCAGAGTTCTACAAGAAGACCCGTTAAACTTCATTACTTATCATTTACCAGGCAAGTCCAGTTTCTTGTCCATGTCCATTGAGAATGTTTTACAAAATTTCTATTTCTTCTATAACCTGCATAAAATGAAAACCTATTTTCTAAAGTGAATCAACTAAGACACTGATCGCCAGTTTTTGGGCATCATTATAGCTGGTGATGAAATCCTAAAAAGATGTTGTGAGGCACATGGAAGGCGGGTATCATCAAATGGATTTTCATATAAGGTTAAATAGCCAATGATCTACTGTGCTTAAGCACCGTAGCGACCCCGCTTACCACATACCATGCATGGGCGAGACTGAGCTAAAGTACCTGTGAGTCATGTGAGGACTTGACAATATTTGTGATGAATATTTTGCCACCATATGTGGAGTTGATTCTTTTGGTTGCATGAATTCGAGGTTTGAATTACTTGTTGTGTTGATTGATACGATTGAGTTTCTCAATTTGTCTCAAGGAAAAATTGAGTGGATGAAGGATTTTTCTCGACTGACTTGGGTCAAGTGGAAAACTTGTGCTCACAACGCTTTGCTTGGTCTATTGTGTGCAGGTGCAAGTTGGGTGCGGCGATGGTTCAGCCATATGGACCGGCATAAGGATTGGAGGGCTGAGATGCGGTCAAGGAGGTGGCGACGACATCGTGCGGCTTAAAAACATGTACGCGGAGGACAAGAAAGTGGGTGGAGACGAGACGTGAGGACCAAGTCAATGCGAGGGCGTTTTGGTAAAAACGCGAAATCTACCGAAGCATAACCAAGAAACTGCGGCGACGGCCGTGAAGCGGTTTAGGGTTAGTTGCTTAGGGTAGAAGGAGAGGGTGGATGACGGATGAGTCACTTAGACGCTCTATGATGCGTGCTAAGTGCTCATGCCATCTAAATGGGCTTTGAGGCCCAAGTGGAGAGGAGGATGCCCCCTTCACTATAAATAGGTGGAAGAGGGTTTCTTAACCCTCAACCCTTTTAATTAGCTTTTGAGAGCTGCACTTTGTAAAGTGCTTTGCCTAGATGAGAGGCTTGTAAACTCTAAAGAAAACCCATGAAAATCCAATACAAAAAAATTTCTTCAATCTCTATGTGTTCTTGAGCCATTCATTCTTCGAATCTTTTTTATTTTCATTTTCTTGCCTTCTTTGTGGTTTGATTCGTGGTATGGCAAGTAAGTGATGTAGAGATCACCTCTGGACTGATCTCATCCAAGCATATCCAAGGATCAACTCTTTTCCTTCTTGATTTTGAGTTTTCTTGAAGAAAAAGGCAAGAAATGGGGTTTTGTGATTGAGTCGTGAAGAAGTTTTGATTCTATGAATTAAGGCTTGGAATAGGTTGTTGAGACATGTGAGATGATACCATATTGATTTGAGATCAAGATTCCTCACGAGCTTCCTTTCCCATCGAAATTCCTCTTTTCTTCATTTCTAGAGCTGATTGAAGAAAAAGGGTAAAATGTCTTGACTTGAGAAGCTTTTATGGAGATCAACACTTGATCTAGATTCACAAGACCTTCCTATAGCTTTTATGCAAATTTTGGTTTGATTTGATTGGGTAGATTTGAATTAGCCAAAAAGTTGGATCAAAATCTCAGTTCTGGAACCTGGCTGTTCTTCTGCTAAATTCTTCGAAAGTCTTCAGTTTCTTCAGAAATTTCGGTGCATCCGATTCTTCAATCTCGGAACTACTGAGATTCACTTCTTTCTTGGCTGCTGAGAACAGTACCAAAAATTGGTACAACCGGAAAAATTCTTGGTACTTCCGGAATTCTTCAAATTCTTCAGGCTGACTTGTTTCACTGAGAACAGAACCAAAAACCGGTACAACCGAAAAATTCTGGGTACTTCCGGAATTCTTCAAATTCTTCAGGCTGACTTGCTTCACTGAGAACAGAATCAAAAATCGAAACTACCGGAAAAATTCCCGGTATTTCCGGAATTCTCTATTTCTTCAGGCTGGGTAGTTTCACTGTTTCTGCCATAACTTTTGCGTTCGAACTCGAAATTCGGTGATCTTGGACTCGTTTCGAAGCTAACGATGAGCTTGACATCACCAAGGGCTTTTGGAGGTGTTTCCGCTACTTTTTCACTCGGATCATACTAGTTCTTAAAATTTGACTATGTATGTGAAGAATTTGTGAAAGAAATTTAAAACTCGACATTCACCCCCCTCTGTCGGAAGCCATCGATCCAACAAGTGGTATCAGAGCTCAGTCTTGCTTCTTCATAAGCTTTGACCGGCTTTACGAGCCATGGCTTCCCACGGATACTCGACTCGTCCTCCTATCTTCAATGGCACGGACTGGGAGTTTTGGAAGAATCGAATGAGATTCTTTATCCAGTCAGAGGGGCTTGCTATTTGGCAAATCATCGAAAGGGATTTTGCTCTTCCTACAGAAGTGACGGCTGCAAATACGGTAGATGTTAAAAATAATTGCAAGGCCATCAACTATTTGCTTTCTGGTTTGGATAGGAAGGAGCATGAGCGGGTTGCTCATCTTGATACCGCTCACAAGATTTGGTCCACCTTGATCACCTACCATGAGAGGTCCGACCAAGTCAAGGTTGCTTGAGCGGATCAATACAGAGTTGAATACAATCGTTTTGAGCAACGCTCTGGGGAATCCATTTCTAAGCTTTTTGAGAGATTTGAAAGGATTGTGAACAAACTCAGGAGTGTGGGAGTGAGGTATTCTGACTCAGAGATGGCTAGACATATGTTGAACACATTAGAGCCCGCTTTTGAAGTGCGGAAATTTGTGGGTAAAGTTGTGCACCACTGCAGAGTGTAATAAAGTGTGGCAATGTCACTTCATGTTCCTAGTTGGAACTGGAAATGTGCAACAAAGGAATCCATTGGGAATTCTAGCAGCCTATAAGACAAGTGATCATAGCTCTACAAAATAATAATTTGACTCTTTTTCCACAAAAAATTGCATTGCTTTTGGAGAACACAATTGCTCTCAGTAGAGGTAGCTCATCAAACACCTTTTGCTATTCCTGAACTTGTCGAGTATCTTCTGTACGCATCCCTCTATTATAATTTCTTTTATTAGATTGTGAGCCGATGGCGGATCAAGACATAGTCTACGTCGAGGTTGAAGAATAAGCCGACGAGGAGTAGTCATCGGCGAAGGACAACAAAGGAGTGGACTACTACTTCGACTATCGTGATGAGAACACTAAAGAGTATCAGAATATGGCTTTTGCTATACCAACTGAAAACAGTTTTAAATTCTTCGTACTTTTGGGAATTAGTTGTATGACTTTACTTTGTTATTTGGAGTTTGTAATATATGGACTGTTGCAATGTTTCTGTTGTACTACTCTAAGTGCATGTTGTGAATGAAATTGCACATCATCTGCAAGAAGCCAAGTACTAACATACTGTTCGAAAGGGTAGTACCTGGGTCACTACAAAACATATTGATAAAGTTGTCAAGTTTTGAGTTACTGAGTTTTTTGCATCGATTTGTGGTAGCACATATACCTTACCCACAACAGTATCCATCAATTATACCGTGTGATTAGGAGACATGCTTAAATGTATGTGGTGTGGCGAGTGATATGTGGGTGGTTTGTATGTGCGTATATGCATTTTTCTTGTAACACGAGCTACCGCCGAAGTTGGGGCAAAGATCCAGATCTCGGTGGCGGAGTCTCATAACAGCGAAGTTGAAACCGAAGCAGTTGTGGGTAGGAGCTGTTGTGGGTAAGAGAGAAATTGGATGTGGAGGGGGGTGTTGGTCGAGATTTGAGGTCCAAGGCCACCTTCTCTTCTTCTCGGAGAAAGGGGTGGTCGTCTTGGCTCACAACGCGCGGAGGACGGATGCAACTGACTTCCTCTATAGGCGGGACACAAGCACGTAACGAAGACTAGGGGAGCAAAGAGGCATTGGTGGAGGATGAGGAAGCAAAGACTAGGAAGTAAGCAAAGCGGGATTTCCATCACGAGCGCTAGAGCGAACAAACGTGACTCGTTCCGGAAGTCAGAAGGTGGGCACGTTCTCAATTAGATTTTCTGATTATTGGTCAAGTATTTGTTGTATTTGTGAGACCCACACAAGCTATTGTTTCTGAGAAGGCGGTGAGACCCCGACAATATAAAAAATACAAAACCCAAATTCGAATCAATTGGGATTTGAACATGCGCGGTGGAATTATATATCCACTCTCCCACCCAAGCGAGTCTAGCTTACTTCCAGCCCACATAGGCTACTAGAACCCATTGGTGGGGAATAATGATCGAGTATGCTTTCTCTCACCCCGATTTTGAATTGTGAATTCTGTATTTATACCAGTATACAAATACATACAAAATTGGGCACATGGGAGAATAGAGTAGCGATGTGTAGAACATAAGTAGGCAAGTGAGGATGGTGCACATCGGGCTGGCGACGGCGTGCACTTGTCTTCAGATCACGGTGAAGAAGAAAAAGAAAGCACACAATATGATGGAAAGTCCTAGGGGTGAGCACAAGGGCACATACACCCATTAGTTTTGATTATTTTTAAAAGCACATGTATGTTCTAGAAAAATTTTAAACAATTCATACATATAAATTATGGAATGAAGTATACACCGATAATTTTTGGTGAAAATATGTTCATTTGTGACCCGTGGAAAAGAAACAAATATGTGTCCCTTTTCATACACTACTATTCATATTTGTCTAAGTATTCTTTTGTTTTTTTACCAGGTTGCAAATAATCTTAATTTTTTTACCAAAATTTACATGTATGTATTTCATTCTATAATACATGTATGAATTTTTTTAAACTTTAATGTGTGATTTTTGATTTTTGAAAATAATAGATACATATACCTCCACGTGTGCACAAAATCCTCACTCACAGTATGACGTGTTTTCCTCCCAACATATGAGCTAATCACAGCTGCTACGGCAAAATAAACTGCAACAAATGAAACTTAACATTCCTAGCGTTATCATAAGACGGAACAAAATTGCGTGAAAAGCTTTAATCGATCGCTCTTAGATTTCACATAGGAGACCCGAAATCAGGACATCCAAATACAAACAAGATATATGGAAGCAGGCAAACATAGCAGATAAATCAAATGTTCCTAATTAAAAGATGCTATCTACAACCGTGTCGAACATGAATTTTCTATTTGTCACGAACTAGACAAACACAGAATCAAATATAAAAGTCATCGCCTGGCCGTCACCGAGCCACTCTCAAAAGCAGGCGGAGATTGTACTCTTCCACAAAGCACAACAATGTCAAACTAAACACACAAAAAATACGGACATTAGAGAAGCTGATGCCGGAGCTGCTGGTTCTCCCTTCTTAGTTGCTGCACTTCCTTTGTCAGGCCTTCCAGCTTCTCGAGGACCAAATTCAAAACTCCGGACGTTTCCATCTGCATATCGTGGAAAGGTTCAGTATGTTAAAATCATATGTATCAAATCTAGCTAGCATGACTGACAAAAAAAAGGCCCTCAAAGCACAACTAGCCTACTTTTCGTGTGCGTGCGCACACGCCTCTCGAGTGAAGACAGGTGAATAGATGCTAGCTGCCGAATCACAAGCTCCAAGAAGGCATCGTGGTAGCTAAACAATACTACCTCCGTGATACAAGGTAGGTCCTTTTAGATATTGATATGAGATGACACTTTGATCATCAATTTCTGTAAAAATATATTTTCTTAAATAAAACTATCTTACATTATGAAACTATATCTTATAAAGAATCTAGTAATACCAATTTAGTATTGTAGATGTTGGTAAGTTTTTCTATATTATGGTCAAATTTTAAAATGTTGACTTCCACAGATGCTAGAACGACCTACATTGTGACCAGTGTTTTCCATACTTCTATGGCCCTCTTCATCGAGGTCCTTATCTATCCTCATGAACATGCTTCCTCACACATTCTTTCTCCAAAAACTATCGTGCTTTAGGGTTCGGACAGAGAACCATCCTCATTCAGTTTAGTCCAAATGCCACTGGTAGAACGGCAAACACCAGCGAGCTTACCACTCGCATAGCACAAATGAGCCAGAACATGGTACAAACGTCGCCTCTTGCCACCAGCTGGCAAATGTGAAGGTGGTCTAACTGTGCTAAGCACCTTAACCATCTAAACAATTGCCATATGTTGTAAAAGTGCGGCAGAAAGCATTAGCATTCATGATGATAGATTGATAATTTCTAAAAGCATTATATCTCTTCTTATTGTCCAAATATTAGAAAGTCTTTTTTTAACTTGGTCTGAGCTGTTCAGGCACATGACGGTGATGATGACACACGGGTTAATACAGCTAGATGTTATTGGGGCTGGATCAGTCTCATTAGAAGGCACGCAAGGGCAGCAGATGTCCAATTAAAGATAGTTTATTAACTTCAGTTTAGTTAAGATTGGTTTCCTTTAAATTAGGGATTAGCTAAGATTGATTTCTTTAGAGATAAGATTAGATAAGGTTGCTTCCCTTTCAATTAGATTTAGTTGGGCACAGAGGAGTCTAGGCGCATCTATTTCATTAAGCAAAGAATAATCAGTCTCCAGTCCTCCTATCTTTTAGAACAAGGTCTCAGAGCCCTTGTACAATCCCTGATGCTAATGCCTGTTTTGACACCATCTAGGTCACTTCACCAGACATCAAACTTATTAAGCTGGCCATTGACAACAGGGAAGAACAAGGCCACAAAGCAACTACATCAAAGAGACCCTAAAAATTTCTTACCTCCTGCATGTGAAATTGTCTTAGAAGTTCAATGTGGAGATTTCTCACATCCTCATGGATGGACTTGTGAACAGACCCTAGAGATTCCTCAAGCATGCGCTGAACATACTGAAGGGAGAAGGAAGAAGCTCCCTGTTGATCAGCTGGCAAACCTGAGGTTGGCAATTGTGGTGGCACTCCCCCCTAATAAAATCATGTATAGCCGCTTCATTAGTAAATTGTGGTGTTCACACCTTTAAGTCAAGTAAACAAGTAATTCTTACGTTGCTTGCTAGAAGGCTCCCAGATGAAGAGGTAGTTACTGCCTCTTGTCTTGATAATAGACTATTGAGCAGTTCATCTTTTGTTTCTGCTCCTGTCTTCTTTGATTTTGGTGAACCAAACGCTGAAGCTAATCCTTCACTAAAAACAGAGGATGTGCTCATTCTATCAGTAAAGGTTGAGGGTTTCCATGAAGAATTGGATTGCGCTCCTGGCAGATCAGAATTCACTGATGGCACAGTCTTCGACATAAAGGATGTGGAAACTGAACTCTGAAGGCTAGCAGATGACGTCTCTAAGGAAGAGTGCACATTGCTCAAGATGCCCTTGTTCTGTAGGTTCATCAAAATGTTACTTGCTAGAGAACCTTTCAATGAGAGACTGGCCGTTGAAGCTGAATCTTGTAAGCCTGCAAATGCCAAGCTGCCAGTCTGAAAGGCTGATGCCCCAAAGCGTGAGATTTGTTGACGATGTATTAGCCTATATGGCAATGCATTTTCAGTTGGTCTCTCCGGTGAAGAGATAGATAGTTCACTCTTCCATGATGGCATTGGTTTAGTACTTGCAGATGAGGTGTCATCCTGCCAAAAGAAGTTAAGAACGTTAATGGATCATCCTGCCATGAATGAGACATATTCCCTGTCAAAGTAATAATATATAGTATTTCCAAGAAGAAACCAAAATAAACCAAGGAACCTGTCTTGAATTGGAAATAGACCTCCAATCTGAGATTGGATGTGGGTCATTGTTGCCTTCCATATACGGGAACTTCCTAGTTGCTGACAATTTCTTCTCTGCAGGTTTATTATCTTTTTTTGTTTCGTCACTCCCATGCTCATCCCACCAGCTGTTGCTGGACGGTGTGAAAGGCTGGACATCAACAAGTGGGGAAAATACATCCATATCATCCCTTATATTGAAGTTACCACGAGGAGCCTGAAGCTTTGATAACGGTCCACCAGACAACGGACGAGCCCTATATGGAGTTTCCTCTGCAGTAGAAGTGTTTGAAGTAGAAAGACATCCACTTGTGTTCGCTGTCAAAGAAGAGCGAAGACTCGGTATGCCTGCTCCAGAAGGAAACGTTGAAGGTGTTGCTGAAGGCAAGGGATCTGGCATAAGTATAGAATCTTCACTAGATCCCCCCAGAAGGGCAACTTCAGAACAACTGTTCTCATTAACAATGACGGGTTTTGACCTTTGCCAACACAAACTTGTCACAGCCTGATGAGTAATGTAAATTTAGAAATGTTAAAGAACTCAAAAGAGCAGATATAAGAATACTTGTGAGGCAGTTTTACATCAAGGCCCATATAAGATCTTTAAACCTTGTTTAACTAGGAAGTTATCAAGTTGACATAATACAGACTAGGCAAAATGAAATGCACAAAATTTTGTGGAAGGCGATACCTCATTGCAAAATTTGTCAACTTCACTAATATTATTCCCAACACTGAGTACACCAGAACAAAATAACGAATTACAATTTGCAAAACATGTTAATACAGTTTTAGATATGATGGGACGGTAGAAATAACACTTAAGTATGGACTAAACTGTAGGTAGAAAGCCTAAATTGTTCATATTAAGTTTATGAAATTTGACTACAGTAACAAATTCCCCATCCCTCAACTAAATGGAGTTTCATCTTCTCCTACAGGTTTCTGTTTTCAAAGGAATGAATCATTTGTTCTTGGAATATGGTGCCGTGTAGTAGGATTTAGATCGGTTATTAATGTAATGTTGAAAATACATCAACGCTATAACAAGAGACAGGGCTACTGTCGATCATTCAAAATCAAATATAGAAGCTCCAGTCATAATTGAACTACCTGCTGCTAGATATGTATTATAGCTGTTTATATTACCTTATTGTACATTAGGGGTATCCTAATACAACACCTGTACACGCACTATATAATGGCCTAGAGCCCCATGAAATACACAAGTTGCTATTCCTAACATAGTATCAAGAGCCTATTAGGGTTTTCGATCATTTTTTTCCCATAAACCTCCCGTTCAATCTCTCCACCGGTGGGCCGGAACTCGCACCAAAAATCCACCATGCTGATTGCTGCTCGTCGCCTCCTTCATCCTGGACACGCCGCTGCTGCTACCTTTGTTGCTGTTGTTGCTCTTCTTCATGAGCACGCTGCTGCGTCGCTTCCCCAACGCGCCTCTTCTCCTTGGACACGCACGGCCGCCGGATCTCCACATGCTGCCACCTCATTCTGCTCAGATTGGTCACCGCCCAAGGATCTCCTCAAGCCACCACCTCGTTCTTGAGCTCGTGCTCTGCTCGGATTGGTCGTCGCCTGCCTCGTCCTTAAGCCTTTAGTCGCCCACCGTGGCTTGTCTTCACACGTCAGCCCACCCTTGCGCTCCTGTTTTGTGCCACCCTAATTTCAAGGAGCCGCCGATGCCGGAGCTCGATCGACCTCGACCCACTGCCACCAGCCCGACACCTTGGCGCCTTGGGTCTTCGCCGCTTGCTCTTCCCATGGAGCAACTGCCGCCCGGGCTCTTCCTCTTGCAAGGCTCTGCACGCCCCTGCCAGCAATCCCACTGCCGGCCGCCGGCTGCTCATCGGCCGTCGCCTGTCCCCACTGGCTGGGTGCACCACGAGGCTCTTTCCTCTATTTCCCTCGGTAGGTAGAGTTCTCAAGTTTTAGATCCATTAGAAAAAACATGCCCAATTTTGGTGTTTATGTTTCTGCAACGACTCCTCTTTTGTCTAACAATACAAGTGCTATTAGCATTGCTCGAGACCTAGTAAAGCATAAGCTTACCAAGTATATCGTTGTTGCTGCTTCTTATATGCGGTAACAGGTGCAGGGTTAAACTATTGCTCTTCAGTACGTGTCTTCTAAACTTCAGTTGGCAGACTTCTCCATGAAGACATAGACTCGAGCACAGCATAGCTTTTACCTCTCCAAACTCAGTGTTATTGATCCATCATGAATTTAAGGGTGTGTTAGATATATATTATAGCTGTTTATATTACCTTATTGTATATTAGTGGTATCCTAATACAACACATGTACATGTACTAAGCCTAGAGCCCCATGGAATACGCAAGTTGCTATTCCTAGCAACTAATAGTGGCAACAGCAAACACCTGTGCTGCACTAATAAAAATATTGAATGGTGGAAATTGGCATACTTTTACATAAGTGGAAGTGCTGTACCAATATGTATACAAATTCACTACAAACTACCAGAGAGCAGCAGTATTTGTATGTTGACAATAATTTGCGGACACCAATGAGGGAAAAGAGAAATGTAGTGTTTCACCTCTGAGCTATTGTATGCACGAAGAATTGTCAATGGCTGTGGTTTCCCCCGAACATCATAGAATACCACACGCCCACTATTTGTGCCTGCTGCCAATATGGTGCCATCATCGTTGTATGCCAATGACGAGAAAGGAGCCTCATGAGGAATACTGTGTGTTGCTCTTCTCGAACTAGAATCGAGTGTGTATAACTTCTTGTCCAGGCCAATTGTAGCAATTATCTACAAGAACAAAATATGATACACCTTATTTTACAGCAAGTCAATAATCAGACATAAAGACCAACCATATTTACTAAAAGAAACCTTGTCATTGGAGGGTGCAATACAAACACCACTTGCAGGTGCAGAATGTTGCTTCAGCCATGAGACCTGCAGAAGGCATTAGTCAACTCAAGAATAGCACTAGAGAAAGCAAGATAGTAAAGCTGGCCAGCACAGCAAGTCATAAACAGAAAGGATAGTTCATATAACTGATCTCAAAATTTTCTGAAACTAATCATGTGAACCAGCAATTGTCCAAATAGATTTAAGGTTCTCTATCAATTAACTTAACACAATTGAACGCAAAATGAGCAACTTTGAAAGATCCCAGATCACTAAAATAGAGTAATACACTTGAGCAAGCATTTTTACTAACGTCAGCCAATAATAATGAATTTAATCCCAGCTCTACTAAATACTAGAGATCCTTGGGGTATCTGCATCCAATGGCTGAAATCTCAATTGTCAAACTTCAAAAGAAGCAAAAGCATGTCCAAAATTTCTCCAAGAAATGAAGGGAATCCCAGGGAAGAAGATACAACAAGCATAGCTTTCTGTATCATCATCATCACGAAAGGACAGACTGCGAAGCAAGCTGAGCATAAACTGTACATTCCTTTTGCTTTAGAAATAAGGTGATTGAAGTGTAAGAAAGGAAAAATGATTTATAATACACATTGCCAGCAAGAATACTTTCAAAGTTTAATGGGGATCTTGGAAACTAACTTTCCATATCAACTATAAAACATGCTATTTTCAAAGTTGCATTGTATGTTGGCATTAAATATATAAAAATTGCATAAGACATGTCATAAGGTGCCACTAGAATAACAAGTTAAACCTAACTAGCTCCCATGTAATATTGGTACCTTTGGAGTCCTCGCAGTTGTATCCCAAAGATGCACAGAACCATCATCTCCTGCTGTCACCAATATATGCCTACTATTACGTGAATAATCGAGCACTCTCAAAACCTGGCCTTACAGAAAGAATACAACGAAACTAACAAAGTCAGAAGGAAAATTTCCAGGATTCCGGTAAAGTTAAAACCTTCTATGAGGCACAGCCATTTACAAAGATATAAAGAAAAATAAATCAATTTACCTGTCCATTTGGATCACTGAGTTCAGCAGTACGTGCTCCAGAAGCAAGATTGTGAAGAATGAGATCCCCCTTCATGCTGATTGATGCCAAATGTTCATCTTTACAGTTATACATTACGCCGGTAATGGTGTCAGTGTGACCACTTAGCCATTTGATACATCTCTTCCGCTGCAAATCCCATATCCTAACAATATGGCCACTCCCACCAGAGCAAAGATATCTAGAACCTTTGTTGCTAAAACTGATGGAATAAATGCATTCCTAACAAGAAAATACAAATTATTAATTTCAGCAACAGGCTCATAATTAGGAAATAAAAAATTGAAGATGTTATGGGCTAATTGTCAAGTAGTTAAAGGCAGCTACGAGTCAGGGGACACAGAAAAAGGAAGAAGAGAAAGCTCACTGCCATATGTGCAAGTTAGAGAGGTGCAGGATAGAAAATGTTAGAGCGAGATAAAGTATTACTAAACTCCATAGCGCAGTTTTTGTAGAGTAGGCTAAAAAGTTTAAACAAGCAAACATGCATTTAAATTCATAGTAGGAGTATTTGGTAGAACAAGCCAGTAAAACCATACTATCAGCATAAGTTTGGTTGTCGCTTTGCTGCCACAGCAAACAATAAACCTACACAAGCTACTAAAATTCAAATGACCTGAGGGTTATCTAGGTACACCAATTTATTGTGTTACCAAACTGCTTGTTTAAAGCAAAGACAAGATACCATGTAACAACATCAATGGACAGGGAAATGAAAATGCAGGCCTACCATACAAGTAGAGAACAAATTACCGATAGAATGTTACACCAAAATGTGTACCGCATCCACGGCTGTCAGGCAAAAGATGTGAGCACAAAATCATAAGAATGCACTGGTACCTCTATGTCATCGCCACGATAAACAGTTGATGTCGGTAGCTGCCCTACATTTTGACCCTTTTTATGCCACAATGAGATCTTTTTATCATCCCCAGCACTTGCTATGATAAGATCTGCAGGTTTAAGAAAGAAATGAAGATGGTGCTATTACTTGAGTAGCAGTTTGATTATGCAATGAAATAATGGAAACATTTCATCAAGATAATGAGTTTAACTTCTTGTAAAAAAAGCTACTCCGTTTAGGAAATGCATCGTTAAACTCAAGATGACCTAACAGATATTGGACTAAAATAAAATAAAAGAAGAAGAACAGCTTCATAACTTATAATAGATATACTATTTTTCACTAATATGCATTAATTTGCACTTCATTGAGATTTGAAATTTCAATACGCAACAACATAAGGCTTTAAGAAGATGCACTGTTTCTTGCCAATCTCCTACTGTAGAACATGAAAAATAAATAACATTGTTCATGGGAAGATAAGAAGTTAACCTTTTAGTTTGATTGATCAAGATTATATTGCAAGTAACTCCACAAGAGTTAACAGGATAACTTGCAAAATCAACATTGCAGGGCATAGTTTTGCTAGCAATGAATAATATACTATTTCAAGGCCCTATATAGGGTACATCCAATGATCCAAACTCAGCTGAAAACCAACAGAAGGGGAAACTCGTCCAAATGTGGCTTCTTGGGTTTAACGTATAAGGAAGCTGAAGTACCTGTCCACCAGCTTTTTACAGAAGCTAGCCTAGCTTCTGCTGGACGATAAGCCCTCTCAAACAGGACCTAGGAATTACATGGAGCTATTATAAGAAGTAAAAAGTCTTCTTTTGGTCCCTCAACTATTGTCTCGGTTTAATTTACATCTCCAACTTTAATACCGTTTAATTTGCACCCTCAATTGTTAAACCATTTAAGTTGGGTTTGGAAGGTAGTTTCATGAGTGGTATTTGGTGATATGGCCGTCAAATCATCAAATTTGACACCTCATTCTCCAATAAGCAATAGGCCCACATGTCAGCGACTGAAAAAATAATTGAAAACTCCCTTTTCTCCCTCCCATCTCATCTCTTTCCTCTCAGCTCTCTTTGCTCCTCGGCTTCTCCCCAATATCCTTCTCACCCTCTCCCTCAATCCCTAGATCAAGATCGTGGAATTGATTTGGAGGCACAATGGCGTCGATCTAGGTGCGGCGTGGCCATAAGGCGATGGAGGTCGGCGTTCATGGTGGCTCGGCAATGTCGATTTTTTTAGTATGTGCATGGCTGGAGCTTGCATCCATGGCAGCCAAACAGCTCAGCCAGCTGATGTCATGGCTAGGAAAACCGACCTGGAGGGCCACAAGTAGGTGGGTGCCATCGTGGGATACCAACTCATGCAGCTGCTTTTGCGGAGACGATCATGGGTGCCTAGGTGCTGTTGGCATTCGCCTAGCTTGGGATGGTCCATGGTCATAAGGAAGCACCTCGTTGAGCTTTGTTGGAGGAGTATCTGCCATGGCCATGTGCAGAATCTAGGCCATGACTGATCGCTCGTTAGCACTAACATACAAGAGGTGATTGGCATCATGCCGTGGATAGGGATGGGAAAGAACATAAAAACGGAGAGGGAAGGAGAAGAAAGAGGGGGCACTTACATGTGGGGCCTACTGCACCGTGGAGAATGAGGTGACAAAGTTGACGATTTGGCAGCCACATCAACAAAATAACACTCACGAAACCACCTTCCAGACCTAATTTGAACAGTTTTGACAGTTGAGAGTGCAGATTAAACGGTTTGAAGTTGGGGGTGTAAATTAAACTGGGGCAATAGTTCAGGGACCAAAAATAGACTTTTTTTCTTATAAGAATTGCAGTGCTAAAGAACCATTAGCACAACCCAAATCCACGTGCATAGTAATGCAAAATGCAAGGTCTATGTAGCAAGCCTAAGTGAGATGAAACTGTTGACTAGCTCGCACTAGAACAGAAAATAGTATTTTTTATAATTACTCTAGACATACAGAAAGAAGCAGCAGATAGAAATAGAATGTGTATTTGAATACAATAATATATGAACACAACTCTGTTGCTGCGTATATCATGACGAGTGACAGGATTGATACTATTTCTTCGACAGTTATTGTCTTCAAAAAATAGAGCTCTGACAAACTACAAAATTACTGCCAGCAGACAGAGTAGACCCATTCATCAATGTTGACAACTCCAAATGGCCTCTCGATTATTTCCATTCCACGTATCGTCAAATAAGCATGGCTACGTAGCTACATTTTTATCCTACGTCTCTACGGTAAGTCAGCAATTAGCTGAAGACACCGCACCTACAATTTGAGAAGTCGGTGAGAACCCCAGAAGCTGCTGGCACATGGCACTCATGCAATACAGTCTACTCCATTCCGTAATAGAATACAATTTTGGATATCGCGCGGTTACATACGAATGCAGCAAAGGACGAGCAATAAGAACTAGAATATAAGAGGACGACGACGGGATCAAAGCTCTAGCTCGCGCTTGGGGATCCTCGCGTAAGCGACGAAAGAAAGCGAATTGGGGAGATCTGAGAAGGCGGGGCAAGGGCAGTGAGCGAGCTAGGGAGTTGGTTACTGACTGGTATGGTTCCATTTGACGGCGTTCACGGGGTGCCCGGGGGCGGGGGCGTAGGCGAGGACGCAGGGGTCGCCTGACTCCACCGTGACGTCGAAGAGCTTCACCGTGTCGCCGCCGCACGTCGCCAGCAGCGGCGGCGCCGGATCCACGAACCCCATCGGGCTCCGATGTGGAGACGGGAGATGACGGCGATTTGCCGATTTAGGGTTCGGGGCCGGCTCGCGGGGTGGGGCGCCGCGGCTGCGGCGGAGGAAGGAGGAAATTTGAAAATTGAAATGGTTTTTTGCTGGTTTGAGCTTGAACGGAACCGGTCAGTGACGTTGGGGGTGGGATCTGGGATTGGCGGCTGCTCGCTCGTGTGAAAATAGTACTGTCTACAGATACGAGGCACGTTCGTATTCTTAAATTTATAATATATTAGTTATGTGATAGAAATATAATTATAATATATAATTAGATATATAATATATTGGTTATGTGACAGAAAAGTAATATTATTAAAAAGTACTTTTGAAAATGAAATTCAATGATATCACTTTTATGTCACATAGCCAAAATATTATAGGTCTAATTATAAATTTTAAAATGCGTATGTGTCTTGTATTTTTAGACGAAGGGAGTAAATAATATTTTTTAAATTATAAAAGTGGGGAAAGAGAGTTAGGAATTAGAAAGTAGATAGATAGATAGAAAGGAGTCCAGGTGTGGACGTCATCTATAACAGCGCCCAAGGTCTGTACGCTATCAAAACCTATGGCAAAAGCTGGTTTCAACCCCCATTGAGTTTCAATTGCAAATTTAGGGTCTGTTTGGTTCAAGGCTACTCTTGCCACAACTAACCTTAGGTAGAATATCGCTTGCCATAAAAGTGTGGCTAATAAAATCCTAACCACAAGTGTGGCAAAAATGGCAAGAAATTAAGCATATGACATGTGGACCATATACATAAGGAGGCATGACAAACCACAACTGTGATATGAATCAAATACATACCCAAAAAACCGTGGTGTGCCTAAGATTAGGCGTGGCAAATTGTGGGTGGGAACCAAACAGCCCCTTAGCCCCCTCAAAAATCAAAGCCAAAAATGACTCCGCAACTACCTGGACAGCTATCACATGTCCCCTGTCGCGGGTTAGACCCTCGAGGTCAACGTGTCACAAGTGGGACCCGCGATTGCCTATAGCTTTTGCCCAAGACCTGTGACTCACCTGTTGCGGGTTGGACCCGCTAAACCCACCTGTCGCGGGTGGAACCCGCGATATGTATCCGCCTGCCTGTGATACATGCAATTTTTGAGGCACGGGCGGGAGGAAAAGGCCAGCAACGGACATCTCGCGTGTCCCACCCATGACAGGTTTTGGTCGGGGCGTCCTATCACAGGTCCCACCCTCGACAGGGGATCTCGCGGGTCCAACCCGCAATAGGTGACGCCCGCGGTCCCACCCACAATAGGTTGACCTCGCTGGTCTAATCCACGACAAGGAACACGTGGTAGCTGTCCGGGGCTATTGCGGCGATGTTTTTGACTTTGATTTTTTGAGGGAGCTAAAATTGCGATTGAAACTAGACAGGTGCTAAAACCGGTTTTTTCCCCAAAACCTACATCCACCCACTGGATCAGACCGACGCGGTTTGACTCCGACCTTCCATATGCAAACATAGGCAGCAAAAGCATTTGCCTCCCGATGCTGGTACTGGTGATTGATGAGTCCCTGATGGCGTTCCCTGGAGGCCATGCTCACCCCGTCCGTTGCCCTCATCCCTAGCGCTCATCTACACCTACACTGCTCGCTAGGTGTCCACGTTTAAGCCAGCTGCCGCTCTGCTCTCGTCTCATGCACCCTTCTCCGCGAGGCCATCACTCGGTTGGTCATCCCCGCCGCCTCGTCACTGTGAGGTTACGCGTCCTTAGTGCCACTCACTGCCAAGATCAGCCGCTGTATTCCGTGCGCGCCGCCATGTGTCCGCTCAGTACAGGTATGTGTCAGCTCCTCAGTCTCCAATTGAACAAGAAGTGGCCTTCTGAAAGTGCATGTAGCCCCCATGTGTGGTTTTGGTAATTAATGACAATCCCTATGGACTAATGATTTCATTGAGATGTATATGAAGGAATGTTCCATAGGTAATACATGAAGAAGATTGGATGGATTCGAGGATGAAAGCCATCAAGATAAAGATATACATTGAGTTTTAGTAATGGATAACAATTCCTATGGACTAACCGTTTCTTTGAGTTATATGTGAAGAAGTGTTCTATAGGTGATGCATGGAGAATATTGGATGGATTTGGGATGAATGCTATCAAAATCAAGATATGTATCAAGATCATTAAGTTCAAGAGATGAATACATTATGATCGAGAAGAAGCAAGTGAAGAGAACTTCGAAACATCAAGATTGAGTTCAATGAGTAAAGCAAATATGATCAAGCCGAAGTGCATGTGAGGAACAAGTAATGACCAAGATGGAATTCATTGGAGGATCTCATAAGTGGTCGTGTTTGGGCTTATGAGTTGAGCCGTGAGGATCAAGATCTTGAGAGGATGAATTGAAGAGAAGAATTCAAGATATGGCTTCAAGATGAGGTCATGGTGAGCTCATGAGTTGGGTCATGGTTGATCAAGTCTTGAAGCAAACAATTCAAGTGATGAATTCATCGTGCCTCTCGAGAGATTGTGTTAGAGCATGAAGAAGATCAAGTGATGACCAAAAGATTGGTCATGTTAGAATTAAGTCATTGGTGATCAAGTCTTGAAGCAATGAAGTGTAGTGAAGAGTTCATTGTGGCTTTCAAGAAGTCAAGATAGAGCATGAAGTAAAGATAAAGGTTGACCAAGATGAAGTACGAGGATTGGATACTAGATGGTCAACTCACAAGCGTATATGATGTACCACGTGGGATCAAGTGATCTAGTGGTATGGTAAGCAATTGTGAATTACGCTTTGTGAACTAACCATTGTATTATGTGTTTGGTATTCCTATGTGGGTTAGGTAATACTCATGGGCTTGTCTCAAAAGGAAGATTTCAAATAGCCCATGTGAGGATGACATCAAGTGGAGATGGTTATCAAGGTTGAGAAGAGCAAGTTCAAGATAATCACCCTGAGGGATTATATGCTTGAAGCTTGCGGTCCATTTGGTGATAATGGACATGTGGAGATGTGCTTAAGTGAAGGCCTCCCATATTGGGATATGGGGGAGCAAATTGAGTCTTCACCAACTACCGTGATCAAGTAAAGGATTTCGGCTTGAGGCAAGCATGAACTTCGTCATCAAGCTCAAGTGGAATGCGCAAGGCAAAGGTATGCCTAAGCTAGGTTTTTCTAGTTTTACTGGTCTCAAAGTGTTTGGTGGAAGACCGGATTATAGGTTTGATAGCCGTACTATAAAGAGGGGCTATCGGGCTAGTAGCTTGATCACGTCGTACATAGAGTGCTCAAACCTTTGCATGTGTTGCATCCTCCATTTTAGTTGATCTTGGGTGGTTCTCTGTGTGAGGACCTAGAGCTTGTTGATAGCTTCAAAACGAGCCCAAGATCATCGAAAACGGAGTTCGTATGTGAAAGTTATGCCATTTTTCGTGTTGGTTGTTCTGACAGTTTTGCTGGTCCGGAGGTTGGTCCGGAGGTTCCGGATAGAACCTCCGGATGGCTTCCGGATGGATTCCGGATAGAGTTCTGGATGGGTCCAGTAGCCTCTAGACTTGTCCGGAAGGCTGTCCAGAATTTAGCCCGGAATCCGGGTGGTCCGGAGGTTGGTCCGAATAGAACCTCCGAATGGCTGCCGGATGGAGTTCCGGATGAGTCCAGTAGCCTCTAGACTCACTCGGAAGGCTATTCGGAATTCAGCCCGGAATCCGAGTGGTCCGAAGGTTCGCCCGGAGGTTCCGGATGAAACTTCCGGACCATGCGCGCTGTACCCAACGGGCAGATTTCGGTGGGCCATATAAAAGGCCCACCCCTTCTTCCCCAAGGGGCATCCGGTTGAGCTCTTTGAAACCCTCTCTCCTCCACCATTTTTGAAGCTCTAAAGCTTGAGAAGCTCCTCCCCTAGTGCTCAAATCCCATCAAGCCTTTGAGAGAAAAGAAAGAGGAGCCCCGGATCTAGGATTCCACCAAGCCAAATTTGAATCCCCCTTGAGTTCATCGCGTTGGTTTGCTTTGCATTGGTTGCATTGTTTTGGAGCTCTCACCTGCTCCCCCAATGCCCCAAATCTCCCATCTAAGTGAGGGAAAAGAAACCCATGGATCTAGGAGTCATTTGTTGATCTCCTCCTTTGTTTCTCTCCTCTCCAATCCCTCCATTGCATGAGTTGCATAGGGTGAGATTTGAAAGAGAGAGATTTGAGCATAAGTTGCTTTGCTTTGCATTTGTTGCATTGGTTTGAGCTCTCCGCGTCGATTGGTTCGAGGGAGAGTCCGGGAGCTTGTTACTCTTGGAGGCCACCAGCTCCTAGACGGTTTGGTGGTGTTGGCTCGGTGATCTCTTCGTGAAGCTTGTGAAGAGGCCCGAGTTGTTTGTGAAGTGGTTGTGGAGCTTGCCATCTCCGGAGTGGAGGAAGAAACTATCCATAGTGGATCGAGGGTCAATCCCTCGAGAGGAGACTTGAAAGAGAGTCCGCCCGTGGGCACCTCAACAGAGAGTAGAATATCAGTGGATATTTGAACTCCGGGAAAACATCGTTTGTCTCTTGTCTCCTTTACATTCCGCAATTCATACTTGCTATTATTGATATATCTTGTGTAGAGTTTAAATTGCTTGCTAGTATCTTTTAATTGCCAATCTTGGTTATCATAAGTTATTGGTGCACTTAGTGAGCCTAGCTTATTTAGGATTTGTGCTTGAAAAAGAATCCGACTAGTTTAATTACGCATTAGGATTAAGCCAAATCCATAATTGTTTCAAATCGCCTATTCACCCCCTCTAGGTGACATCTAGGTCCTTTCAATTGGTATTAGAGCAAGGTCTCTTTTTCTTTGGCTTCACCGCCTAGAGAGTAAAGATGTCGACTAGTGGTATAGTGCACAATGACACTTTTCATTTAATGGCACAAATTATCACTTGTGGAAAATTCACATGCTTTGTCATTTCCGGACTATGGGTCCAAATATTGAGCGAATTGTTTATGTTCCCCATTTTGTTTTCCTCAATACTCACCGAGTGCTTCTCCTCCCCAACCGAGCCAAGCTCTAGCCCACTGACTTCTGAGTTCTACCATTCTCGAGCACGAATTCGACTCCGGCGAGCTCGGCGTTGCTGCCTTCCTTGGTGGCTCGAAGCCTCCTTGCCCTGGCAAAGCTATCCTACGCACCCACCGCGCAGCCCGAGCTCAGCACCATTGCCTAAGCCAATTCCCCCACCTCAACAAGGTGAGCTCCATTTGGTTCTCTGTCCCTTCCTCTTTCTCTTTGCTATACCACCGGAGCCCCACCACTGGTCGGCCGGCTACTTCTTGTTTCTTCTTTGTTGCTTGAGCATCGGACCAAGTACACGAGAATGAGGCCGGTGTTAATTACAGTGAACGGTAATTAGTACCAGATAACTGCCGCAGTTAAGGCTAGTAATTAGTTAAATGCTTTCCGGTGTAAACCAGATTAACCGACAACCAGATCTACTTAAGTGCAAAACCGACCTAATTAATATGTCTAATGATCATTAATATGCTTAATAACTAGGCCTGCAAGCATTAGTAAAACGACACATTAAATAAAGTACTTAATTAATTACTGTAGTTAATAACAGTAGTTAGTGTATATTAATTGAACGCTAACATAATTAATATCTAACCAGTGTATTTAAGGAGAGAAATCAATACACTGTATATGTGCGAGGATATGACATATCGGACCCACATGTAAGAAAATTTAAGAAATAAAAGAAATGAAGAAAAAGAGAAGAGAGAGAAAGAGGTGAGTCTATGACAGTGGGACCATCCCTATCAAGTTGACCAGTCAAAGTATGACTAGTTGACTTTAACTGGCCCCACATGTCATGCTCTAAGGATAGTTGCACTAGGTGTTAAAATCATTTTGTTAATTTCTTGAAGAGTTTGGACTTTAAAAATCCGTAGAAAATCCAAATCAACTCCAAATGAGTTGATTCTTGTTTCAAAATTCATCATTTAAATGTACAATCTAATGGGATAACATATATTTTTGTTACTGTTCATTAAATTTTTAGTTACATAAACTAATCAACTAAAAGACATAAAATACCAATTCCAACTCTAAAAATCATAACTCCATTTTAAAGTTCCAATTGACATGAAATTTATGACAAAAGTCTTTAAATTAAATTGTCATCCCATGCTATGCATTTCATGTCCATCCATTTCATTGCATTCTGAACTCTTGTTGATTTTGTTGTTCTTCTCATTGTGGTATTGATTCCAGTATGTCACAGGAACGGAACCTGTTGACAAGAATTGGGATCCGAATAATTCTGAATATCAGCAAGAGCAGGAACCCACTAATCCAGGCAAGCCGAGCTTGCTGACATTGCAATGTCGTACTTTTTTTTACTGGTGAACTTACTTTCTTGGTATGCAATGAACTAATGGTTATCGATGGACTGGTATCCACTAGTATGAGTAGGATGTGGTGTTGTTTGTCTGTTCATATTATTAATTGAAAATGATACCTAACAGAACTTGAACAAGAAAGTAAGAGAAACGAGGAGACTAGTGAAAGTGACAACCTAGGGGTGCAATTGGTGGGTACCCAATTCCATCAGATATCTGGTGGTTAGCCAGTATCACTTTTCATGGTTATGGGTTGTTCACTCGATTATCTCCTATCAGCCGCATGTGAATCATGACCCCATTGTGAGTGATTCCAGATTGGATATCATCTACATGAGACTTTGCAACCCTCATTTAGAGAACCACCGGAACGCTTGTCATTGAAGCTAGACGATTGGCATCTTGTGTGAATTGATTAATTGGTTAAAATTGGATATTAGGTGGTTAGTCCAATATTAGAAAATGAATTGTTCTAATGGTACCTGAACATCATTGAATGTACTACAATTGTGTTAATTCCTTATCATAGCTATTGTCAATTGCTTTTATTTCGAATATCCTATGCCATGTTAATTTCCATGTCACTAGCACTACTAAGTCTTGCGAGTACGTTTGTACTCACTGGTAGTTATCTTGCATGCATAGGAACAGAGAATCGCTCTCTCAATGAGTACCATCCTTGAACTGGTTACCTTTGTTAGCGTTCTCATATTTTGGGACCGTAATGGGTACTTTTGGGTTTGTAAGATACTTGCCTGTATCCCGGACCACTGAATGCTTTACTTCCGTTGTTTACTATTTTCTTACATACGACCTTCGGGTCTTTGGTTGTAATACAAGTACTTGCCCGAAGTTAAGGGATGTGAATAATTATCTTATAGTCCCTCTTGAAGAGTTGTGTGATGATCTCTGAATTTTTTATTACATCCCTCCATACACATTGCGTGTATGAAATGAAGTATATGGGGTGACGGTAGAGTATTGTTATCTGTACCTATTTCAGTTATAGTGACTATCTTAGTGAATGACCCGCTAGCTGTGATGCAATTGCCGGCTAGACAGGGTGTGGTATCCGTGTCGGGCTTTTGAGCGACCCACTAGTTTGAACTTCGGCCAACTAAGTTAGGGTGTGGACACTGGTATTGGGCTCCTCTAAGTAATTGTTATAATTGCAACAGAATACAGACAACAAGCCTCCACAGGGTGTTTTGGAATTATTTTGACTAACTAAATAATGTTAGCTTCTGGCCGGCTTGACCCATGGTGATAGATACATATGACGTAAACGCGTATGGTATGTGGGTCTGGTATCAGATTACCCAACGGTGATAGATACATATGACGTAAACGTGTATGGTATGTTAGGTGACTTCTCGGTCTTTGGTGATCAATTAGTCTTTAAATTAGAAACCGATTCCGGGCCCCGACAATTTCCATTTTAAAATACCGCCCATTTATAACCCATTTTTCCCAAACCACCGTAAAACCAAACACTGCATCCCACCCCTTTTTCTTTTTCGAGATTTATCGAGAGGGAGCCTGCTCGGCTCCTCCGTGCGACCACACCGCCGTCGCCAAGTTCCTCCCGCCCGTGCACCTCCACTCCTCCGCCTGCCTCTCCTCGCTCCGCCTCGCCTCCACCACCAATCTTTCCTTCTCCCCGCTCCTACGACGGATCTGGTGATGCCTTTGACCCTGACGGCAACCACGTCAGCATCCTTGGCATGTTCCTCGCTGGGTGGGCGGCCCACATCATGGTGGATCCCCTATCCGGCGGCATGGCGGAAGCCACCTCTCCCCTGCCAGCTTTCGTGCCGGAGCTGCTTGTTGCCCCCATGTTGCCCAGGAGCGCCGCTAGACAGAAGAAAATCGACAGAAGTCGGGGTTGCTTCGCGATGCGCGCCTCCAAGCCCAACTCCAGCTGTCTCCGCGATCCTCCGATGCAGCTCCGGGGCACCAGATCTGAGCTTCCCCGGAGCGGGAGTTGAAGAACCCAGTGGTTCCTTTTCCCGACGAGGAGGAATCGGTGTTTTCCGTCGCCGCGGGCAGCGCGGCGCTCTGCCAGATCCGAGCTTTTTCGGAGCGGTGCAGGTGCAGGAGGAGAGGGAGCGCGAGAAGAGGGAGAGGGAGCATGATCTCGGCTGCCTGATAGCAGCAATAGGAAAGAGCTACTGGTGGAGGTGGCAGTGACGACCGGAGCCCTAGCTACGGCGACGGTAGGGAGCTGGAGCGATGCGCTAGGTGGTGGTGCTGTCGGGAGCGAGCTCAACGCAGTCGGGTAGAGGCGTGGAGTGCGGGGATCTTGCTAGTGTCATCGCTCGTGGTGCGGCATCGCAGCTGCACGTTCAGCAGCGGCGTTCCTGTTCAACCAAATGCCCCCCTGGATAGCTTCCAGGCCACGCACCGAAGCTTCCAGGTTTGTTATCTGCTTCCTTTCTTTGTCCATCTCTCTAGCAAGTTCTTATCGAGCCTTGATCTCCTCTCTGTTCTTCATTCTTGTATCTTTGAGAAGCTAATTGATGCTGATGTATTTCCTAGTCTTTCCATACTGATATGCAGAAGGATGTGGTACCTCAATTCAATGTTCATCTTAGAACAGCAAACCGGAAGTTATTTTCGTGTGATGTATTGAGATCTTGACCATTTGTGTTCTTCCTGCTCTCTTCTCCATTTGATGCGATTTATCTCCGTACTGATCTAGTTCTTATCCCAAATCAAATAGCTATTCAGATTTGTAATTCAGGTATCATCTTTGGGGCCAGACAATGAGGTTGCTATTCAGGTCACCCCAAATCAGATTTGCATTCAGATTTCAAGGGTTTTACAAGGGTGTAGATTTATATGGCTCCCAAACGGGGATTTACAGAGGAAATAAATTACCTGTGTATTTCACTAGTTTTTCTTGTACCAAGTAAATTACTAGTGTAATTTGTTTACAGATGTAAAAGATTACTACACTCCCAAAGGGCCCTTAGTATAAATTTAGTGCTAATTGATACGAGTAATCGTCTAAGAGATTGAGCTAATTTTTCTGAGAAGCATAACATTCTTGTTCAATACTAATACACATGAGCACTGTGGGTCTTCTCTTATCTGCCGTGCTGTGATGAGCACATAGAACTATGTCGTTGTCCAATTTGTGCCATGCTAATTTGTTTATATGTGCAATCACACTTACTAATCTAATTGTGACATATCCTTATTTACTGAATAATGCATCTTATGTGACTAATCTGCCAGCGAGCTACGTAGTATCCTCTAAACACAATTTTGCTTGGATAGTGCTTAGAAGTTAGAACACGACATTAATTTCTTTATGTTGGTACTGAAATTGAACATGGCCATGCATTAATTTTCCTTGCAAAGAGCTGATATTGGATTTCATCGTTGGACTGAACCTCCTGAGTTCTTGACCGAATGCTAATTTTGCCACTCTGATTGCAATTTAATTTGATTGTTCGCTGTAGGTACTGTAACAGCCCTAAAAATTTTGCAAAAGTTTAAAAGTTTTAAAAATCCGAATCCTGCTCTGGGCCAAATCTTCCTCCCTCAGCCCATTTCCATTCCCAGCCCGCTCCAGTTCTCTGGTCCAGTCAGCCCACCATCTTCTCCTCTGCTCTCTCTCCCTCCTCCCGTTCTCCGCTCCGACGCAGCACCCGAGGATCAGCCACGCGGCGCCGGTTTTTTTCCCGTCGCACCTCCGCCTGCTGCACCGTGTGCCACGGGGCCAGCGCAGCTCACCTCCGCTCTCTCTCCCCGCTCGGCTTTAAGCCAGCCTCGTCCCCTCCGCCCTCTCTCTTTTCCCCGTTTGCCTCAACAGTACACCACGCTCCACCTCCGTTTTCTCGCTCCCGAGCTCCCCATTCCACTCCCTCTCACGCCAGCGCTTCCCCGAGCATTTGCCGCCGTCCAGATCACTCCCATGCTCCGTCCCGTGTTCCCATTTTCACCGGCGAGGTAACCGAGCGTCCTGCCACCGCCGCCAGGTCCTTCCTCGCCGCTCACCCCAATGCCAGGCTCCCCACTCCCCTTTTTCCAAGATCTAGAGCACCCGGGCAATGCCCTTTTCCCCAGGACCTCCCCATCCCTCCCTTCTTCTTCGAAAAATCTCTGGTGAACCCCGCCACCACCGCCTTCTTCTCCGACGAGCTCCACCCGCACCGCGCTCCTATCGCCAGCCCAAATCCCCGCGGGATGTACTCCCATTTTCTTTGAAAATGGAACCCTAGCCTCCTGAGCAAGCTCCCTGAAGCTCCAATCTTGCTCCGGCGGTCTGCCCGGCGAGTAATAGCTTCCCCACCACCGGCGGCAACCACCACCCCTTCCTCCCCTCCATCGAAAACCCTAGATCCCTCAACACCCCTCCCCTTTTTCTTCTGAAATGGATCCCATGCATCCTGTAGATGCTCCCCGACCGGCTAATCTGCTCCGGCGAGCTCCTCCGGCCGCCAATCTTCGGCCCCGTCGCCGGCGGCCACCTCCCTCCCCACCTCCCCTGTTTCTCCCGTTCCCGAGCAGGCTTTGGCCGCTCCCTTCCTCAGCAGGCCTTCGGCCATTTTCTTCGGCAGGCCGCCTCCTCCCCGCCAACGGGCCAGCCCAGCACCCATCCAGGACAACCCGAGCACCAGGCAGAGTTCGGCCGGCCCGCTTCTCCCCCTCCCGCTCGCAGGCTTCGGCCTCCCCCGCAGCAGGCCGGCCTGGTCCCCTGTTGGGCCAGCGCCGATGCGTGGCAGGCCAGTTCGGCCAGCCCGCCTCCTCCCTTTTTCTTTTCTTTTCCATTTCTTTTCTGGTTAATTAATTTCTGCAGCGTCCGAAAACCCTAAAAATCGCTATGATACACCGATTCGATCGTCTCGACGACGCGGATCCATCTACACCATCCATTGACTCAAATTCCCACTGTTTAATGCCCAAAACCCTCAAAAACCCCCTCCACCTCTTTTCCCAATTCTTCATCCGAAAACCCTAGAATCCATTCTCGCCAATTCCTTTGATCCTCGACGTTTTGACTCCGATCCAGAGCACTCTATACCCTATTTTCAGTATTACTTTCAATTAAATTATATTATGTTCCTAGCTCATTTTGTAGAGCCCGGACTTATACATGTGTGTTTTGGATTTTCTCGCAATTAGGGATCGATAGCAATGGGTCGGCGCTAGGACAGGACCCCGAAGGCGAAGGACACCCGGAAGACTTCATCCCAGCAGATCCCGGAGCAGTAGGCAAGTCACATCCCTTGTTCATGTTGATCCTACATGCCATAATACCTATTGTAATAATGTTAGTTTAGTTATTATTTCTCGCATAGTAATTTCGTACGCGATATTTTGAATGACATGATGACATAGATACAACCTACCACCACCACAACCCAGTCAATCTTTGCAGGCCATATTCACCTCGAAAGCCCTAGCATAGAAACAAGTAATATTAATGTTCCTCACCAACTTAGGGTTTAGTCTTTACGGCAAGTGTAAATATTGGAAGCGCTAATTGACGTCGGAGAATGTGATTTCTGAAAATGGAGTTGCCGACGGTAGGGGATGATGAAGATGGGGCCTTCACGAGTTGAATGTGCAGCCATACCCCTAGCCGTGATGTGAGGGTAATCGGGAGAATTACCGCTCAGGGCAATTAAGGACTAGACCCTTGTGCATAGTGAGAAACATAAGAAATCGCTCAACCACATGTTCGACTCGTCGAGCCCGACTTAGTACATCTGCTCTACCCGGTGGACAATTATAGGCTAGCTACAGTTCCCAGTGATGGGAATGTCTTTCAGTAGCAAATGAAGTGGTGACCCACAGGTTGGGAAAACTCACAACTGGAACCCACTCAAATCCCGGATCCTGAAGTTGACATTGGCCTGTTAGACTCCCGGGAGAGCGAGTGATGAAGTGTTCCTGGGTAGAAACTTTAGAAGATAGAGCAGATAAAAAGGCCTTGTCATCTTGCCTCTGTCAATACACCTATGGGAGTGTGTTACTCGGGCGTGACGAAAGGAGGCATAGATGTCGTGTGGGTAAAGCTGAGCAACTCTGCAGAGTCAATTGAAATGGTATTCGAATACGCCGTACTCCCGGTTAATGGAGTTATGTTCAGAGGTGATACTCGATGCGAAGCACAAGTAGAATTTCTGTGATGTTTGAATTGGCATTCGATAATAATCTAGTGTGGTGCTTAAACACAAGGATTTGATATGAACATGTTTTAATGAAGTGATTTCAAATGCTAAGATGAAGTTAGAAAAATGCATCTACCAGATACTGTGTATGAACCCTATACCCTTCCTTTGAAACTCAATGCATATAGTTAAGTATTACGATTTTCCCTGATGTGGCTTGTTGAGTACGTCGCGTACTCATTACTGCACCCCCAACTATCAGATATGCAGGAAGAAAATGAGGAACCGATCGCTGAAGATTATCTTGATGCTGACGTGTACGAATTTTAGGTCTCATCCGCGCTCAGAGTGCCTGTGGTTTAAGTTCCTTTTGTGATGAAACTTTGAGCTCAGATGCTCTAGTCGTATGTAAGATATACTCATGCCGAACCTATTTTACTATTTGTAATATATGTGGACTATTTTATGCGATGCTGGCAATGTATCAACTCTGCACCCCGCGACTGAGAAACTCCTGGGCAGTCGTGGGTGTCACGTCGCGGTTCCGAAATTTGGGGTCGTGACAGAGTGGTAGCAGAGCTCAGCTTTGACCGTAGGATAAGACCTAAGATAGAATGGTTAAGGACAAGATTTGCGAAAACTTAGTTGCAAAATAAAAATGGATTGCGAAACGCATAAGTGCTGTTGCTATCTGCTCCTAACTTCTGCTGTCTCATCTTTCTTAGAATGCATTTTATTTCACTATGGTTTGAGATTTCTATTCTTTTCTAACTTCAAAATCCCGTAGGATGGTGCACACTTTTGTTACCGATCCAGACCAACTAGGAGGATGGGCAAGCTTGTTGTGGAGAATGTTGCAACACCTCAATGTGCCCCACGGAGACCTCCCAATCTTCCACGCCAAGAGCTTTAAGGTCCAAGGTAGATTCTTCCACTGGAACGGATGGGTTAGCGTAAAGGTCCTTGGTGAAAACCGCACTTTCAAGGCAACTGGGGCGCATGACAACGACGCAAGACTCGAAGCCGCAAGGAAGGCAGTCCTCTATATCCGACGTCGCTACGACGACATCTAGAACCAATCGCTGAAGATTATCTTGGTGCTGACGTGTACGAATTTTAGGTCTCATCCGCGCTCAGAGTGTCTGTGGTTTAAGTTCCTTTTGTGATGAAACTTTGAGCTCAGATGCTCTAGTCGTATGTAAGATATACTCATGCCGAACCAATTTTACTATTTGTAATATATGTGGACTGTTTTATGCGATGCTGGCAATGTATCAACTCTACACCCCGCGACTAAGAAACTCCTGGGCAGTCGTGGGTGTCACGTCGCGGCTCCAAAATTTGGGGTCGTGACAGGTACAACGTCAAAAAGCTGACCTATGGGATGCCTGGCTCAACATTTAAGTTTGCCACTCTGCACAATATGCCAGGTTTTGCGCATGGATATGTGTAAAACTGATGTCCAGACTTGCTCAGGTTTTTGTTTATTGGAATAGACCAGGTTTTGTTTATATATCTGTGTAAATAAAATGAGATACGATTGGTCTAGTCTAGGTTTTGTGTATGTATCTATGTAGAAGTGTTATTCCAGACCTTCTAGTTTATTTTTTGTGCATGCACGGATGCAACAAGGCGGTTTATTTGTATTTGGTGAACTAAACTACGCTTCTTTTTGTGTGTGATGTTAGCAAAAAATTATTTTGCATGCTGATAGAATGATGAAATAGGCATATAGTTATCCTACATGGCATGGTACTGGCCTCCAGAAATTTCTTCTTTGGTGGTGAACTGATGTAACTCAAAAGTGATGTACATGTTAATCGAATTATGGAAGAGGCATAGTACTATACAAATTGCTTACACTTCATGTATCGTTAACTTATCATATCTGAGGTGCACCACAAATTCATTTCAGAGGTGGTGATATGATGTGAACTTTGATGTACGTGTGGAGATAGGCTAGGTTGCTTTACTCTGTTGAGTATTGTGATCTGAAGTTCCTAGTGGTCTCTAGTTGCATAAAGCAGCAGTTGTCATATGTATGCATCAATGAATGTATGCATAGCGTAGGGTGTACATTCTACCGGGGAGCAAACAAACATCCACATAAGACGAAACAATCCAAAATCATAAGTAGCAAGTCAGAGGACTCGTTTTGATGGGATAATGCCGGATTTGGCCCCCGGCCGAGTGCCAATGGTGGAAGTAGCCCCCAGCCAGGGGCAAAGCCGTTTTCGTCCTCTGAGAGTAGTGAGCATGAAAAGATCATGTAGCACACTACATCTCTTGTTCCGGCTTTGCCCCTGGCCGGGAGCTACTTCCACCATTGGCACTCGGCCGGGGCCAAATCCGGCGTTTCTCCTCGTTTTGACTGATCGTGAAACTGCCTCCGGATGAACGTGAAGAACGTTTCGGGTCTGAACCAGAGGTGGACGCTAACGAAGCTAGCGTCTAGGTTAAGACGTGGTTGTGAAACGCGTCCACCTCTGGACGCTAACTAAAATGACGTCGTTCTTACATTTCAAATTCCCAGTCCATCATTCCTATTTTCCTAATTTCACAAATATTAGTTATTATTATTAACAAAAAGACGTTTAGGGTCTACCAGAGGTGTATTTTTCTTTCTATTTTTCGAAGGAGAATATGGAAATTTGTAGCATGTTCAGGATTACCTCATGGGTCATTAGATAAGAATTGAAAGATAAAAAAGGAAACAAACAATATCACTACTATATAAATAAAAAAATTGAGAATAAGCACTACATAATCTCTAAGATTTTCTTTAAGGAATAGATTACCAATTTTTCCTTACCACACAGATCCAGTAGGATGGGTTTTGTTTATTTTGATACCTAAAAATGTAAAAATGAATTCTTGATTCTTTTTGCAAGAATTCATTTATAATAAGCAGTCTTATCAATATAAAAAATTGGGTTAGGTATTGTGTAGGTACCACCTGCTCAACTTAGGTGCAGCGGGGTAGAAAAGCTTATCTAAATTTATTAGTGCAGCTATCTATTCAATGTAGAAGAATTTTAATTTTACAGTCAAATGTATATGGTATAAAAATACAAAACTGCTCGGGTTTTATCCATTTTTATAATTTTTTGGAATGAGTACATGACTCAATTTGGAGTAGTAAAATTTCATAGCTTGCCAAACAAAGGCTAATAGAAAACAGAATAGAGGTCTGGTGCGTACCAGTGTTACAAAGTTCCAGGCACGGACATGGAACAGTAAGTATTACTGCCGTGTGTGAAATTCCCGAAGTAGAGTCGAGTAAAATAACATGTGTTATTGGAGTAGGCCTAGGACCTCTTTGAAACGCGTAAATTGTATAGAAATGACAGCATAATTATCGAAAGTGTTTGGTGTCTCAACACGATTTTTGCAATAACTTGAAGAGAGAAGATGCATGGAAACTAAAGAAATTTTTTCCATGAAAATTTTGAAGAGACCCTAAAAGTTCAAACATTTGTTCAAAAAAGGCGCTATAGGGAAGTTTTCTATACATTCCTTCAAAATTCCTCTAAAATCCTTACACTCAAAAGGAGGGCCTTAAACTTATACAACTAACATGCGTGCACGTGCAACACACGTCTCAACTGATGCAAATTATAACTATAAAAAATTATAAATCACATTAGTCATAGTACAATTTTACCAATTTTTTTAAAAATAGTAATCAAGCACACACAATAAAAATAGTAATCAAGCACACACAATGTAATCGTATTGCCCAATATATACCACAATAAATATGAACTTCTTTCTAAATTCTGAAGTCATATCTATTCTAATATAATCCTAACAAATTTTGGAATTATCTTCTCAAACAAATATCTTGTTAGAAAAGAATACTCAGACAAATATTTCCTGCCAATGTTGAGATAAAGCTCATATAATGCGAAGTTTTTCTTAATCATCCCCAATAATTTTGAGTACAGCCAGAGTAGATAGCAGCATTTTTTAAACTATATCTGTTAAAATAAAACAATGTTGCACGTGCAAAGTTAGATCACTTATGGACGAAAGGATGACTTGTACATTGTATTGTGCTTTAAGAATTCTGACTTAGTGAATAGAAAGAGACTCATCGGTGAGAGCTCTAAATAATAATCGAAAATATACGTTACAGATCAATAAATATGCCGTTTAACTATCAGTAGCACACTACTATGTATGAATGTAAAAGGAAGCTACAGGAGGGTCACATCGCTAACTAATTTCCAGTTTCTATAAAAAAACAATGAACCCAAACTCGTCCCTCCTCTTTCGAGTATCTAACAAAGATCAGAAATCGATAGAAGATCTGAAGAAATTTCCATATCTGCCTTGTTATAAAAATCCTTCCTTCTATATCTAGTTCTATTAATGCCTTGTTCACCTCTGCTTGCACCAATTACTTGCCTCTGACCCAGCAGGCCTCTTTGAAATACTTGCTTCACATGTAAACATAGTAAGCTCAGTACAGATATCCATCTTTTTTCTTTTGAGAAACAATTATCCATCTTCAAATCTCAGTTACATAGTTGGAAGAAAGGAAAGTGCTAACAAGATAAACTTCATTTACTTATAAGGTGTATATCTCACAATGTTGATACATTTATTGCACGTGCGCCTCCAGTTTTGAGCAAGTTGTATGCTGACAACTCCTTTTTCAGCTCACTTGTTGCTGGGTAGGCGCCATAGACAGCAATGACTTACGTACCCGGATCAGGGAATGGTGTTGCAGGGTAGCTGTACCCGTTATAGAACAGCGAGGCCACGCAGCAAATCCCATTCTTCCACTCAATGCCATTGTCACTCCCCAATTGTGAAGAAGAAGTGTACTAGTATCAAGTTCTTGGGTTATGTTTGCTACAAAATTTTACAGTTTGTTTGTTGGAAGTACAGCAAGATCCATGAGTTTAGTCCCATGGTGAGCCAAATTCTAGCAACTTATATGGCAGATCAAATAAGAAAAGAACATCGGGGTACATTTTATTTCCGTACAGCCAACATCAAGGTACATATATATACAGTTTAGTCCCAGGCAAACCAAATTATCCGAGCCTTGCCAGCAACACTGCCATGCTTGATTTCAACAGGTTGTCCATGAAAGTCAAATTTCACAACTTTGTCCTATTTTTCCTTTGGCACCGCAAAATCCTATAACTTTTCTGTGTGTATTTGCAAGTAATGCCGGATACAACATTGTAAATTTGTAATGTAAAGATCTTAAGGTACATAACCAATAGCTTACCTTGAAACCAACTTTGTTGTCCAGGCAAACATGGCAATCTGATTTCATGTCCTTCACAGTGACATGGTCATGAGGCCTACAGGTTGACAAATCAAATAGCACGTCATAAACTCATAATGCACCTACCCGTGAAGAAAATTTGTCCAATGAAACTAATAGTCATACCTCTTCGGACCCAAAATGCAAGGTTCCACCTAATTAAGGTCCAGCGCAAGATATGAAGAGTAAACTCTATCTGCTTGAGGTTGCAATCATGCATAGAAATATATCTACATTCTGATCAACAAATAACTGAAATTCCAGTGTTGTAACACCAAAAAGAAGGCATACCTCATTGTAGTCCACAAACATATTGTTAGCTTGTAGATATGCTTCAATCATGGACATCTAAAGCAAAATGCAAGGTTTAGTTTGCATAATGATGTAGGTAGAACTCAGATACACTATTTTAAAAAATGAAAATAAATAATTATGTCCATGAGATTATGTTATTCAGTTCAACCAATGTCACAATGGAAAGGAAACAACGACAAGGATGGCAACAGGGTGAAACAAAGGCAAGGATGGCAACAGGGCTAGATAGTTTTGAAATCTCTAGAGCTAATACGTGCCCCCACCATAGTAGGTCCATGATTTTGAAACTGTTCTCAATTTATTTGATTTTCAGAACCAGATGCACTACCCAATTTACTCTGAATCTGTTTGCTTGATGGAAAAAAGCAAGCTGGAAGTGAGATCATGCATCACTGTAGTATAAAATGAAGTGTATCACACCTCTTTCAGATTACAAAAACTGAAGACTATATTCCTGAAGCGGTGGAGCCAATTCTTACACATGCGGAGTCAACTCAAATATAATCATTTCCCCTAAATAACTCAAATCTAAATGTAGAGGTGAGGTGTTATGTAAATTTTCTTCCTGCTACTTTCATACAGTAAAACAAAGTCTACATTATAGGTATAAGAATCCTGCAAAAACTTGACCTATCAATATGCATCTCGAGAACTGGTGAGTAGTGAGCATGAAAAGATCATGTAGCACACTACATCTCTTGTTATTAAGTAGTCCATCTCATCCACAATGACTAATCTGACAAACGGTGGACACTCAATTCAGATGGCAGGATCAAAATGGCATGTGAAGCCTTATTGTAACGGTGAGTACAATAGTTCTTACAACATCCTTCTTGGAGCTGATCATATGTGGGAAAACATGCTCTGCAATTGCTGAAGTGGTGACATTTTGCCACTTGCCTTCTTCCAAGCCTGGAACTTTCCAAGTATCTGCATTGAAATCTCAATTAGTACTGACATGGTTGGTCAGCTTGGGCATTAATATGTAGATCCTTCCCATAATTTGGTAACAGTAAATACCGTATTAGAAATGTCAGATGTGTTCCCTAGGCTCTTGCCATGCTTGCAGTGGATCAAGAGTCCCGAGGTGCAGGCCAACGCCAGGTCTTCCTCGCCGAGTTCTACGGCTGCGCGGGGCTCATGAATCTCATCAAGGTGGCACCCGCGAACAGCCTTTGACCCGACATCTTCCGCTCGCATGCGGCCGGATTGTCATCCCCATCTACGGTTCCGTCGGCTTGCTCTGGTCCAACAACTAGCACATGTGCCAGGCCGCCATCGAAGCCGTCCTTGGCGGCAGACCCATCGTCCAGGTCTCCTTCGAGGATGCCCCCACCACTGACTGGACACCTCCACCCAAGGCCTACGACATCCGCCACGTTTCCAAGCTCGATGACGGCCTCCACAAGATCGCCAAGGCTGGACGCACCCACTTCAAGCGCGCCTCCGACCACAAGCTGTCCAAGCCGCGGGCAGCGGAGCTGCGGCTAGTCACGCGGAGGCGGAGTTGGGAGGGGAGGGAGGCGGAGCACAGGGGCAGACTGAGTGCAGAAAAGGGGCGCGCGGCGGCCGAGCACAACGCGGGTGGGGGAGGGGTGGGGGTTAGGTGATGGGCCGATCGGGGAAGGGACCGTGCGTCGGCGGACCTGCGAGACGCGGTGTGACAGAGAAGGGTGGGGCAAGCGATGCGGTGTGGCAGAGGCGGGTGGGGTGGACCTGCGGTGTGCTTGGAGACGGATCGGGCGGGGGTGAGGAAAGGGAGGTTGCGGAAAGCACGGAGGCAAAAAATGGTGTAGTTCTGATCAAATGGTTGAAAACTGTTTCTGTGCAAAATTTTGTGTAAACAAAACGTAGTGACTATAGATAGAAACAACGCGTACTTTTAATAGTAGTTTTAGATTTTGGATTGAAGACGTGTCCCAAGTAGACATTTACAGCGATGGATAAGAAACATATAACATGCAGAAAAATCTAAAATAGATGATGTCATCAAAGATTCTTTCGATTTTGAAATTCAAAATGTTTTATCTCTTAAACCCTTACTCCGATTGATAATCCGTTTTCACTGTTAGCTTCGTTGCGATGAGATCTTCAAATCTAGATCCCAGGTTGATATGTTTCGATGACTTTTTTTAACGTCAGTAGTTACCTGTTTCAATGAACGAGTTACCTAGATTGTTACTGCTGAGCCACCAGGTTACACTTACATGGTTACTGAATTAGTGAACATCACTGCTACACCACTCAAACTTGTATTTCAGTGCTCCAATGGTCCAATATTATCAAGTACTACGTAAATAATACATCATTATCCTCTCTATATACTTGCATAATAGTACACAATGTTTAATGACAAATCAATTACTGCTTGTAGCCGTTCGCTAATAACCTAGTAAGTGTTTGTTTTAAACTTGGTAGCACGTACATTATAATTTGATAGTTGGTGACGACGAAATAAGTTTCGTTAAAATGTATTAATATGTGATCTAGTTTTGAAGCCCTCGTCGAGACAAGTCTAATGGCGAAAACGGATCTCAAATCGGATTAACGATTTAGGAGATAAATCATTTTAATTTCACGTTTAGAATTAGATGCATTGATGTCATCAAATCCGAACCCGCCTCATTGGTCTTTACCCATCGGATAATAGTTCGCATCATTGACTTAATCCAACGAACAATAGCCCGTATCATCGTTTGATCCAGCGGATAATAGCCTGCGCCATCTCTTGATCCAGCAGATAATAGTTCGCACCATCGCTTGATCTAGTGGACAATAGCACATCGCTGTGAAAGACAAACTGGGGCACGTGCCCCGCATAGATTTTTGGTTAGATTTTAGATGTTGAAAAGGGAGGGATTTGCTAAGGCTGTGTATACGTGGCTATGTCACTAGTATAGAACCACTAATACAAGACCCATTATCCGAGACGGTTTGATAAATCCTTCAATGATAAAATATATCACAAATGGTTCGCTAGGGGCAAATAAGGGTGCAATCGGTTCGGATAGTATCCGGACCGAAATGTTCAGATAGCTTTTCGGATAGATTTTTCGGATATCCGTCGAATACGGTATCAGATACGGATAGTATTTACCAGATACGGATAGGAATACGGTTTGGATAGTATCCGACCGTATCCGATACTATCCGTATGTATCCGGTTATTATCTGAATAATAATTCAGATAGTATCCAACAGGAATCACTTTGGTTACGCAGTTCAGTTGGCGAGAAAAGCCTTCTTCCTACATCTGCGAGTAAGGGGCAACCTTTTTTATTAATTCACAGGAAGGCAAAGCGCTTTCTTTTAAAGAAGCATCAGGTTCCATCTTTCTTTCATTAGTTAAGCCACCTTTTTCTAAGAAGGATTTTTGTACTTCTGGATTAATAGTACTTAGAATGGCTTTTTCATATTGAGAAATTCTGTCTAGTGGCATTCGATCACAGAAGCCGTTGACAGCAGCATAAATCACAACAATTTGTTTGGAAGTGGTTCATATTGTGGTTGTTTAGGCACTTCTGTAAGCCTTGCACCTCTATTGAGTAATGCCTGAGTCGCAGCACCAGCCCATGGGTCAACCGTTAACTTGTAGAATAAAAGAAAATATTATACTTGTAATAGGATTTGAACCCACCACCTCTTGATAGAAGTCTAAGCTCACATACCACTAGGCTAGCATACCCCTTATGATTTAACATGTATGCAACTCTTTATTTATAAGTGTTAATAAGAAAAGTCCAACCCAAAGCCCGAGGACGAGGTGATGAGTTAGTCCAAGGAGGGGAGCGATTGAGTGGCTTGCAAAGAAGTGGTCATGTGAAGAACTACAATAATTTTTATCGTGTCGTTGCCACTCATGATCACATGGAACTGTCTTTTTTGTCATTCTGGGTGAAATAGTTATATATTGTCAAAGCACTTTTTGAACTTATCTTTTGTTATTCTGTAATATATCAGCCTGTATGATTGGTTGTGCTATACTTTTATATGCGTGTTATATGAATTCTATCTTTCATGAGATATCCGACAAAATATTCGCTACCGTACCGAATTTGATAGATATTCGTATCATATTTGTTACCAATATTATTCATGTCCATATTCGTATCCAACACTATCCGTTCCGATATCGTACTCGAGTAAAAATATGAAAACAAATATGGTTTATGAAGTATCCAATCGTATTCGATCCGATTGCACCCTTAGGGACAAACCTATGGGATCATATTTCCTAAAAGCAATCGTCACAGATAAGGACCACATCTGCGATGGTTCACCATAGAAACCGTCAAGGAATGTATCCGCGATGGTTGGAAGAAAGGCGCCATCACGGATGGGTCACTCATCAGTGACGGTTCTTTTTGTGCCAATCATATGTAATGTTTCGTGACGGTTTATCAAAAGGGGCCGTCGCGGGTGGGTCACTTATCCGCGATGGTTCCTTATGGTGATCCGTGTGGGATGTTCTACCCTATAAATATCTGAGAGCTCGAGATCTATTTGGTTGTTCCAGCTGGCTGGCAATTTGGGGGCGATTTTATGGCGATTTTTAGTTCTTAAAGGTTATAATTGTGTTATATTACTTATATTCCTTGCAAATTGTTGAGGAAAACCCAATTAAGGTTAGATTAGGGTTGGTATTCCTTGCAGATTGCATTGTATTGTTAGATTAGGGTTGGTATCTAAAGTAGATTGTTTAATTGTTGCTAGCATAGTGTAGGTTTTACATGTACTTTATGTAGGTTTGTATTTTTCTAATTTGTATGGATATATTCAAAATTAAGCTAGCATTGTGATAATTAAGTAAAATGAGAAAATGATGATCAATTCTTTAAATGAAAACATAGATGGATCGAGGGTCGAGGTACAACAAGAGCCGTATTAGTGAAGTGTACATCAATGGCATTGTTGGTTGGCGGATATACAGAATAAGGTGGAAGAGTGGATTTTCTGTCCATGCATTGATTGGAGAATACTAGGCGGTGGGAGTACCCACGGCAGATTGGAAACCATTTGTTTCGAAGGGGTTTCATGAAAGGATATACATGTTGACCAGCATGGTGAAGAGCCAGTCATAGTGAAGGTTATAATTATATCAGGGAGGAAGAAATCAATGATATGACAAACACCATCAATGATGATCAGCTACATGGTATCAATTGTGCTTCTAACAATGGGATATCCGATGATGAGGCAGACAATATACTGATCTAGATCAGATGCTGCATGATGTAGAGGGGAACCATGATGATGGAGGGTATAAGCAACTCATTGGAATGTTGGAGGATTCTAAGAAACCTCTGTATCCTAGCTACAAAGCAAGATACTCTAGGTTTTCATCTGCACTTAAACTTTTGACACTACCTCAGAAAACACCTTCACTGACGGGCACTAAAACCCCACCGCTGACGGGTTTCCAGCCCGTCACTAACGTCGCGTCAGTGGAAGTCCAACTTTCACTGACGGGCACGAGGCCCGTCAGTATATGTCAACTTTTACTGACAGGCACAACTAGCCCGTCAGCAGAGATGTAGTTCAGGGACGCGTGGAAACATCCTGACAGTTCCTTTCACTAACGGGCACTTATAGCAAGCCCGTCAGAGATGATATATTTCCACTGACATGTACGTTTATGCGCCCGTCAGTAGATGTCAAATTTTACTGACGGGCCCAACTAGCCCGTCAGCAGAGATGTAGTTCAGGTCGGCTGGAAACATCGTGACAGTGCCTTTCACTGACGGGCACTTATACCTTGCCCGTCAAAGATGATATATTTCCACTGCCGTGTACGTTTATGTGCCCGTCAGTGAAAGTATGATCACATTTTTTTTAAATTCTTTTTTGGAAAGGCAATATGAATAATATACAGCAATTAATATGTCAAATATTAAGCATATGTAACATTTAATATCAGAGATATGAATCGCATATACCAAATTAATATCACAAATAGTAAATACACATATAAAAACAAGTTTACAACGAATTAAAACGACAAACAATTGAATTTAACAATGTTTATTCTCAGTAGCCCTACTAATCTACGTCTATGACGCTTCGCTAGTACTTGCAGGGCGGCGGGAAGGGGGTAATTGGATTCCCGCGTAGAAATCTCCGCTTGGCCGGATGACTTCGTTGTTGATGACGTACGCGAAGGTCTTCTGGATGCGGGCAAAGTCCTTCCTCCAGTCGTACTTTTCCTCGGCCAGGTCGTGTATGAAGTTATTGAACTGCTCCCGGCTCCACTGAGGGTTCTGGGACATGACGAACGAGTCCATGTGAGCGCAGACGTAATACCCACATGTAACACTATTTTTCGGCTGTTGCCTGCAAGGGAAGTTGAATTTGTGGGTCAGCTTCTTGCTCTTGCTCTCTGCTCCTCCCCCCCGCAAGTTGTATTCCCAAAAGGCGTCTTCCAGAACTTGCTTAATTCCTGAGAAGTCCCGGTTGGCACTTCTTTGGGAATCAAAATAGTATATGAATCTGGAAGGCTTGTCGATGATGATGAGGATCCAGTGGTCGCTGCGTAAAAGGTAACAAAGAAATATAAACAGACAGGGGATACGTGATTAAGAACAGCAAACTAGGAACGCTAGTAAGTAACTTACGGGGGGTTGTATGGCATGAGCAAGAAGTCCTTATCCTTATGGTATATCAATGAGGCGGTGATATAATCTGTTAGGAGCTGCTTCGCTTCTCGTATATAGTACTCGTTCATGAGGACCGGATCGATTATTCCAAAAGCGCAGCTGCGCAGACGCCTAGACTCTTGAGCTTGGTAAAGCGCCCATAGCCTGACGAGCATGGTGTCGAGCCGGAAGAGGTTGAACAACAGAAAGATATCTTCAAAATTGATGTCGAAGGTGTCATGATGTCTGTCCAGGAAGAAACCATAATCTTTAGGCACCTCGACCTTAAAGTGTTGCACATAATCATCCCGATTCCGTGCCCTCATCATGATCGTGTCATGGAGCATTTTCATCTGCGTGGGCAACCTCTGCACCTCATCATCTGGGAGCAAGGGCTCACCTGCCTCGTACACTATTCGTCGAGGAGGCTTCTTGATAGTTTCGGCAGATGTCTGGAAGGATAAGGCCTTCTTCTTGCTGTCTTTGCTTGCCTCCTTCGCAGCGGTGCCGCCCCGCCTGTGTGGCCTTTTTCTTTTCCTCTCCGGGTCCGGAGAGGAGGCCCTCTTGCCTCCCGTCAACGCTTCGCCCACCGCGGCATTGAGCGTGCTTGGAGATAGGATCTTCTTTTCAGCTGCGCTCGGGTCATGGCGATGCTTGGTGCGCTTCTCATGGGGCGGCGAGTCCTTCTTGGGTTGCTCCCCCTCCTGGGACGGAAGGATCGTCGTGTGCTGCTGCCCGCCAAGATCGTCGTCCCGATCATCGAACGAAACCGGCGTCCTGCACACGCCGAGCGGAGACGGGCCGGCTCCGGTTGATGGAGAGGGGATGGCTGACGTACTAGGAGATGACACCCCGAGGATAGTTATTTGACTCTTCGGCCATAGGATGTAGTACCCTTTGCAGTCTCCCAGCTTCGTGACATCCTCTTCAGGGGCGACAGGGATTGTGACGTCACTGAACTCGCCGACGACGCGGTCCACCTGCACCCTCGCCATGTGGGGAGGTATTGCAACGTTGTGGCATGTCGCGCCCTCCGCCGTTGGGAAGACTAGGCCGTGTGCAACCGTCTTCTTCACGCCAGGCAAGGGGATTGTGAGGTGGCATTTCGTGGGGTCCTGCGTAATAAACAATGTGTCGAATTAGAGCATTGTTATCTGCACAATTCTATTAATTAGAGCCCTCATGTAAGTGATTCATGGTCGCGACGAAACTTACAGCGATGTCTTCGACGAGACTTGGTGACTCGGGGGCATTGTCGGAGGCTGAGGCGCAGCTGCTCCATGGGTCAGGATAGGAGCCCTTGATGTCCATGAGGATGGACAGGTGGCCGAGACGCATCGTAGCCTTTAGACGCTAAAAATTCTTGGGCCGCCTTCTTGCCAGCCTCCTCAGCTGCCCTTATCATCTCTGCATTAGAGATGTTTGCCTTCCTCTCCTCCTCTGGCTGGCAGCCTCGCGGTCCTGGGGAAACACTGTGTCCCTAGATAGCCCCGCTCCCGATCCCCCGGACACGCCCTGTCTTCTCCTTCGTCCCTAGAGCCTTCGAGAGATGGTCTTCCCACCTCTGGCTCTGGACGGATTCCTGCGAGCTGGCAGGCTACTGGGACAGCTGCCTCTGCAACGTACGGACCATTAGCGAACTGGAAGCACAACAGTATATTCGAAGAATACATCGGATTTAGATTTTACCAGTCTTTCGGAGACCGCCTGAAGCTCAGGGTCCGTGATGATAGGAGTCCCAGTGGCTGGGTCCGAGACTGTGTGCGCCCTCATCCAGATCTGGGCGCGTTCCTGCTCGATATCGGCGAAGGGAACCGGTTTCCCAGCCGCTATCAGCGCGGCGTCCTCCTTCTCCCAGACCGGTCTCTTCCCGGGAACACCTCGGCTGCCAAGGTGGTGGGGGAATTTGTTCTTCGCGTGCAGCTCCTTCGCCCGGCGACTCTTCTCCTTGAATTCATCACTCTTCATGTCCGCAACGAACTCCTCCCAGTGCTCGGGTTCTACCTTTGGCCATTTCTGTTTGATTACAGTATCGAAATCGGCGTCTAGCAGTTTCCTTGCTTCATATCGCCATGTCCTTAGCGCGGCACACATGATGCTGTCCGCTTTTCTTCGGACTCTTTCCTTGTCAGCCTCTGGGACAGCATACTTATCCCAGAGCTTGTCGAAGAGGACCTTTTTCTGGCCGTCCGTCATTTTCTTGAAGTCCTGGCATGTGATCCTGACATGCTCGCGGACGATGCACCCGCACGTGTTGCTGAACGACTTCGCAGCCTTCTGTGGACTTGCTGGAACACCTGTCACGCCGACCCGAGTGACGACGAATGTCTCGTTCGTCAGCTGGTTCCCTCCTCTAGGGTTGTACCGTCTCTTCGGCTTCTCTGCTGCTGACGACGGCTCCGGCGCCTCCTGTTCCTCTGACCCTGACTCGCTTGTTCGAGAAGCGTCTGACGAGCCAGACGCACTGTCTTCATCTCGCGCCATGGCTATTTCAGGTACCGGAGGTACATTCCCCGCCTCGACGGCAGGTTCACTGGCCGGCTCAGGGGCTGTTTGATCTGTTAGGAGCGGGGCGTCAATAGGGGCCGCCACGTCTAGGGGCGCCGCGCTGTCATCATCTACGCGGGCTACTTCCCGGGTTGGGAACGAGTCCATTTTCCGATATATTAAGAAACTGAAACAAGGGCCCACCTATCAGCAAGGGTTTCAATGAGAAGTTCAATATTCATTTCACGTGAAAAAGAAGCACCATCGTATTAGTATTGTAGATATTGATATTTCTTTCTATAGTAAATTTGCATCCAATGATAAGGAGAGGCAACAGAGGCCGACAAAAGGTTTCTTCATTTCATACTAAAGGTTACTCACAGATTCAACTTTTATTTTGCAATGTGACCTCCAGAGAGATTAATACATAATCTGCCTTACTAACATAATTAACTTGACACAAACAAGTACTCAACTGGGATTCATGAACACCTCAGAGCATGCAACGTACTACTCCAACATAATGTATAGTTTAACTGGAGGACCATATGCCCAACATCTTTATTGATTGATCACCTTTTGTTCTGGCTCATAAACTACAAATTCAATCGGTTTCCTTTGTGTTTGAGTACGGCTCCCATATAAACACCAGCATCAACATATATCCATGTGAACCCAAACAAAATCTGCCATCCATACCAATCCAACACAGGCTGCAATGCTTAAGGTGCTTCATCAGAGGTCAATATAAACTTAGTGAAACAAATAAGGAAGATCCATACGATTCTAACATACTGAAATTTTTTATCAGCATATAAATAGAGATGGATCTCATGAGAAAAGAAGCAATTAAAATATAAACTTAGTGAAGAAAGGTACGTGCCAAAGAAGAAAACAAAGATTACTAGTTCAAAATGCTTCCAGAAGAACATGATAACAATGCAACTATTAGACTAAAATGCAGGGAAGTTAACAGGTCCTCAAGATGCACCATGCAAAATATATCTCTCACTTGCATGCTCCTTTTTATCAAAAGATAAGGATCTCCCTAAAAGGCAAAGCCCGCAAGTCTAGCAGATCTCTGAATTCTTTGACAACCAAGAAAGGCAGTTAGTCACCATGGTAGTTGAAAATTAAAGTGCCTGGTAACACTGTCATTGCACCTTGCACAGACCACCAACCCACAAGTTCAGTTTACTAAACCAAAAACAGCTGAACAACCAGCATTCTTACCTTCACAAAGTACATGGGATTCATCTGAACTGAATTCCACTTCATTCATTCACAAGCCATTCAAACACTTAAACCAAATTATAATCCAATTGAAATAAGGGCTGAGATAGAAGTGGGCGAGCTCACCGGAGGGAGGTGGTTGGGGGGATGGAGGAGGGGGCCGGCGGTTGGGGGGGATGGAGGAGGGGACCGACGGTTGGGGGGATGGAGGAGGGGGCCGGCGGCGGAGACGCTTGCGGTGGTGGAGGAGGAGCCCGGCGGCGGAGGAGCTTGCGGTGGTGGAGGAGGAGCCCGGCGACGGAGGAGGTTGCGCGGTGGAGGAGCTCACCGGTGGCGGTGGAAGAGGGGGCCGGTGCGGACGGGTGCTCGGACGGCGGACGGCGGCGCAGACGGGTGCTCAAACGGCGGCGCGGCAGCCTGGCGGCGGGGTAGGGCACGGGGGGCTCGCGGCTGGTTCAAACAGAACGCGCGGGCCAATGTGGATGAAAATTTTGCCAAGTCCCACTTATATAGTCCAGAGATTAAACCACTGACGGGCAACACAAGAAACCCGTCAGTAGAAGATTTCTACTGACAGGCGATAAAAGGAGCCCGTCAGTAGAAGTTAACAATCTGTAGTTTCGAGGTCAATAGAATCACTGACGGGCAAAGCCATAAGACCCGTCAGTAGAGACTTTTACTGACGGGCACCGTAATACGACCCGTCAGTAGAAGTACTTAATCTGTACTTCTGGCTCCCTAACCCTAGCTACCACCACTGACGGGCATGTCTATCAAACCCGTCATTGGAAGTCTTCTACTGACAGTTGATTCAAGTTGCCCGTCAGTAGAAGTTATTTTAGGATCACACTATCCCCACTTTTGCTGGTTTGCTTTGTTTCCAGTTTTGCGGAGATTTCCTGTTTTGCCGCTGATTTAAGGATTTTGCGTAGTGACTTAGAGCATACATGCGACACGTGTGTTTAATTCTTCACTCGTGTCACGTCACGTCCACCGCCACCCGGCGCCCCTTCTCCCGGAGCCCTTTAAGGCGCAGCGAGGGACGAGGAGTATAAGTGCTGATTTCAATAGTACTTCTTGGGTTTTCGGCGTGGACTTAGAGCGTAGATGCAGCATATATGATATATTAACCATTCAATTCGAAAAAATGTTATTATTACGTATTGACCTAGCTATTTCACGAAGTTCCGAACATATTGAGATTCCTTAAAGCTGAATTACTCTGAACATACAGAAAACTCCGAACATGCAACACGTGCCTAGCTATTTCACAAAATTCTGAACATATATAATGTATTAACCATTCAATTCAGTAAAATGATATTATTACATATTGTGGTTTGTTCTGAAACCTAGATTTCATCGTCTTCGACACGCTTCTCAATAGTACTTCTGATCTTCTTGGTGGTATATGTCAGGCCTTCGTCGTGGCTGCGTCTTATGTACGGGCACGCATCCTGAGAACTTTTGCGCCTCTTGCTCGTTCGATCATCAACATCTTCTTCTTCTGTGTCCGGATCGTCGAACTGGTCGTAGTCCTCTTCGTCAACTACACCATCGACTCCGACAATACTCCTTTTCCCTTTCCTCATGACAACGCGCTTCTTATTCTTTGGGTCTGTTATGTAGAATACTTGGGCGAGCTGTTTGGCTAATACCCATGGCTCATCTTTGGGACTGATTGATTTGACTTGTCGTGACTCCACAGGGATCGGTGGAGGTATCACCATGGTACTGGTGTTCATATCTTCGATTCTGACGTCTTTCGCCCATCTGACATGAAACATGGGGATCTTGGTCACGGTGTAGTCAAGTTCCCAGATCTCTTCGATCACGCCGTAGTACCTACACTTCTTGCCATGATGACCAGTTCTAGACTCCTGCGTTACACCGCAGTTCTGGTACGTACTGCGCCGGTCTTGAGCCTCGGTATAGAATGTGTATCCGTTGATATCATACGATTGCCACGTGATGACTTTGCTATCGGGTTCTTGTGACAACATTCGGACGGTTTCTTCTTCTCTATTTGTCGGCTCCCTTTCGTACCAGTAGTCCTTTAGCCACCGGGAGAACTTGGCGTTATGTTCTTTCGTGAGCGCAACTGTGCCCTTTTTCGGATTCGCTTCGTCCGACTGTTTCATGTGGATCTGAATGTAAGGTCATACCACAGCCAAGTGTTGCAGCACCACGAAATGTGCTCTGTTGTAGTCATCTGATCTTTCCGATCGATACACATGTAAATTTTTATGCCCGATTGCACCTTTACCGTCGAGTCTGCCTGTGTGCCACGAAACTGGAACACTTATAGGTTTCTGATCACGCATGTAATCCGTGCAGAACTCGACGCCCTCTTCGGTAACATAGCCTTGGATGATGCTACCTTCCGGATGCGCTCTGTTACGAACGTAGCGCTTGATAACCCCGTTGTACCTTTCAAACGGGTACATGTCGTGCAAAAACACGGGACCGAGGTCCAGTATCTCCGGGACGATATGGATCATAAGATGTACCATGACATCGAAGAATGCTGGAGGGAAATACTGCAAAAACACGGGACCGAGGTCCAGTATCTCCGGGACGATATGGATCATAAGATGTACCATGACATCGAAGAATGCTGGAGGGAAATACATCTCAAGTTCGCATAGTATGACAGTGATCTCGGCCTTCAGTTTCAGGCAGCGTTGCACCGTGATTGACTTCTGACAGATAGTGTTGAAGAAGTTACAAAGATCCGTGATCGTCTTGCGGACACCTGGCTCCATGATACCCCTAATTGCGACAGGCAGTATCTGTGTGATCATCACGTGGCAGTCATGAGACTTCATGCCAATTAGTCGATGAGTCTTCATGTCAACAAGTTTCCGGATGTTTGCGGAGTAACCCGAAGAAACTTTGACACCATAGAGGCATTCGCAGAGGCTATGGAGCTCGTCTTTACTCAGAGTGTAGCAGGCAGCAGGACAGCTGGTCTTGACTCTGATACCATTCTTCCCCGTCTTGGTCGTTTCTCTGGTTGCCCACAGCTCAGGTCTTATATTCATATGTTGCATGTCTGCTCGTGCCTTCGGCCCATCTTTTGTCTTGTCCGGAATATTGAGCAAGAGACCTAGCAAGCTGTCGCAGACATTTTTCTCAACATGCATTACATCAATGCTATGAGGTGTGTCTAGGTGAGGCCAGTAAGGCAGTTCCCAGAAAACAGATTTTCTTTTCCAGACGCCCTTTACCGGCGGTTGTTTCTTTCCTTTCCCTGGCTCAACTTCATCCATTTCATTCAAGAGATCGTAGATTTCTTGTCCGGTCTTCTCGCGAGGCTTCGGACGGATTTCTTTTGTTCCGTCGAACCTTTCCGTGTCCTCTCTCCATGGGTCGTTCATGGTCAGCCACCTTCGGTGTCCCATGAACATGATTTTTCTAGAGCCCTCTAAGAAAACACTCGTCGTTTCTTCCATGCACCTAACACATGCCTTGTATCCTTTGGTGCACTGACACGCGTTGTTCCCGTACGCGGGGTAATCTTGCACCGTTGTGAACAGCAGGCCTTTCAGAGTGAAGAACTCTTCTCTGTCCGCGTCCCAGACCTGAACCCCTTCTTCCCACAGCATAGCTAGCTCGTCCTTCAGTAGCTGTAGATAGACGTTAAGATCCATTCCAGGTTGTTTTGGCCCTTGAATAAGAATAGACAGGTGCATGTACTTCCGCTTCATGCACAACCACGGAGGGAGGTTATAGATCCAAAGAACAACGGGCCATGTCCTGTGTCTGCTGCTCATGTTGCCGAATGGATTTATTCCGTCCGTACTCATACCGAACCTGATATTCCTCGGATCACTACCGAAATCTGGGTATTCGGCGTCGATTGCCCTCCACTGACAAGCATCGGCTGGGTGTCTCAACACCCCGTCCTTTCTTCTCCCCTCTTCGTGCCAACGCATCAGTTTTGCCTCCTTTTTGTTACCGAATAAACGCTTCAGACGGGGGAGGACTGGAAGGTACCATACAACCTTTGCAGGGGCACCACTCGTCACTTCTTCCTCGTCATCGTCTTGGTTTCTGCCCCGCTTATATCGAGATGTGTTGCACACCGGACATTTGTCCAGCTCTCTATACTCCCTGCGATAAATAATGCAGTCGTTTCGGCAAGCGTGGAGTCTCTCTACATCCAATCCAAGTGGGCAGACCACCTTCTTGGCTTCCTCGGTGCTCGTAGGCAACATGTTTTCCTTTGGAAAAACCGTCGCGAGGTAAGCCAGTATGTCATCGAAGCTTGCGTCCGGACAGTTGTGGGCTGCCTTGATCCTTAGAAGTTCTAGCGTGACTGACAGACGCGTGTGCTCAGGATCGCAGGTGGGATACAGCGGTTTTGTCGAGTCTTCCATCAGTTTCGCAAACTTTGCGACCTCTCTTTCATCCTCGGGGTCTTCAACCACCTGGTCCGCCATGTGACCGTCCCTCAACATTTCAGCCAAATTATTCCCCGCCTCCTCCGCCAAGTCATCCCTACATTCCGAAATATGGTCTTCATCTTCTTCTTTGTCTCCATGTCTGGCCTCTTCTTCTAAACATTCACGAGTAGCTAAAATTTCTGTCTCCTCCTCACCGTGACTTGTCCAACGTGTATAACCTCCCATGAAACCTTTAGTCAACAAGTGTAGCTGCAGCATGCCTCTCTCCCTGAACATTATCATGTTCTTGCATACGGAACACGGACAACACATCTTGTTCGCACCCTTTTTCTCCCTATCTTCCTCGGCAACATCTAGAAACCCATTCAGAGTATTGACGAAACTCCGTGTTGCCCTTTCGCCGTACATCCAACTTCGATCCATCGATCCCTACAACAACAAACTGATTGATTATAATCTAAATTCATAAAGTAATAACAAAATTTATTATTTTCCTTCATGTATTATATCGTACCAAAGAGAAGTCGCTCGCTAGCCTTCGAAATAGGGTAAGGAGAGGGAGGACGAGAAAGGAGGAAATTAAGAGAGGGGAGGGAAGAGAGGAGGAGATTGTGTATTTAAGAGGAGGAGATGGGAGGGAGGGAGGAGGAGAGGGAGGGAGGGAGGGAGGGAGGGAGGAGGAGAGGGAGGGAAGAGAGGAGGGAGGGAGGAGGGTTAAAAGAGCTAGATCTAGATATAGATTGTGTATTTAAGAGGAGGAGATGGGAGGGAGGGAGGGAGGGAGGAGGAGAGGGAGGATCTAGATCTAGATCTAGATCTAGATCGATCTAGATGAGGAGGGAGTGAGGGAGGGAGGGAGGAGAGGGAGGAGAGGGAGGAGGAGGACAAAGGAGCAGCAGCTGGCCATCAGTGGAAGCAAAATCGCCGGAGCTAGCAGCTGGCCGTGTTGAGGCGCGCGAGCTCAACGGCCAACTGCCGGCGAATAGTGTTTTATAAAGTTGCAGTATTATCATTGACGGGCACTAAATAGCACACCCGTCAGTGATAAGCATGCCACCGAGGCATTCCCGGGCGCAAACAATCATTGACGGGCACTCCCAATAAAACCCGTCAGTAGAGACTTTTACTGACGGGCTCCACAATAAGACCCGTCAGCAGATGTGCTTCTGCGTCCCTAACCCTAGCTATCACCACTGACGGGCAGCTATAGGTCCCCCGTCAGTGGTAACGCTACTACCACAGGTACTGCAAAGTTTTGTCCCACCTCGCCGAGCGAGCTGCCCGCGCACTTGTTTAAAAGGGCAGCTGCGCGCCTGTCGTTCGAAATCCTCACAACTGTCACTGATACTTCGAGCCTCCGGCGGTCCCTTGCGCGGCCTGGGCTCGTGGGCCTGGGCGCTGTGCTCGGGATAGGCCTCTGGCTGGTCCCCTGTGCGGCCTGGGCTCGTGGGCCTGGGCGCTGTGCTCGGGATAGGCTGGTGTGCCAATTTTTTTTTGAAGTAAAGGTAATCACTTACGGGCAGCGCAACAGGGCCCGTCAGTAGAAGTACTTCTCGCTCCATAACCCTAGCTACCACCACTGACGGGCATCTATGGGACGCCCGTCAGTGCTGACTCTACCACCACGGGTACTGCAATGTTTTGTCCCACCTCGCCGAGCGAGCTACGCGCACACTTGTTTAAAAGGGCAGCTGTGCGTTGGTCATTCGAAATCTTCCCAACTGTCACTGATACTTCGAGCCTCCGCCGGTCCCTTGCGCGGCCTGGGCACGTGGGCCTGGGTGCTGTGCTCGGGATAGGCCTCTGGCTGGTCCCCTGCGCGGCCTGGGCTCGTGGGCCTGGGCGCTGTGCTCGGGATAGGCTGGTGTGCCAAATTTTTTTCTGAAGTCAAGATATTCACTGACGGGCAGGATAATAAGACCCATCAGTAGAAGTACTTCTCGCTCCATAACCCTAGCAACCAGCACTGACAGGCGTCTATGGGCCGCCCGTCAGTGGTGACGCTACCACCACGGGTACTGCAATGTTTTGTCCCACCTCGCCGAGCGAGCTGCGCGCGCACTTGTTTAAAAGGGCAGCTGCGCGTTGGTTGTTCGAATTCCTTACAACTGTCACTTGTACTTCGAGCCTCCGTCGGTCCCTTGCGCAGCTTGGGCTCGTGGGCCTGGGCGCTGTGCTCGGGATAGGCCTCTGGCTGGTCCCTTGCGTGGCTTGGGCTCGTGGGCCTGGGCGCTGTGCTCGGGATACGCTGGTGCGCCTAAATTTTTTTCCAAGGTCAAGGTATTCACTAACGGGCAAAGTAATAAGACTCGTCAGTGACATTACGTGTCAGGGGAAAAGACAGGGTGGACCACCCTTCTGACTTCTACTGACGGGCTTCAAGTTGCCCGTCAGCGATATGGATACCATCACGCACGGGTACTTTATAAAGTGCGCGTCAGTGAATCTTCGCGTCAGTGGAGAGACCAGGTTGGCACTCCGTGCCCACTTTTACTGACAGGACTTGTTTGTGCCCGTCAGTAGAAGTTGGACGCCTCCTCCAGATCGTGACCATCTCTGACGGGGCCGTGTGCGCCCGTCAGCGATTTATTTAATCAGCGATGGGTCTCGGTGTGCCCGTCAGTGATGATAGTGCAGAGAAAGTGTTTTCTGAGGTAGTGTGAAATTGAAGGCAAGTAGTGAATGGTTTTACAAGAGCTTCACGATGATGTTAGATCTCTTTGCCGACATGCTTCTAGAGAGGAATGAGTTTCCAAAGAAAACCTACGAGGCCAAGAAGGTTATTTGTCCCTTGAGAATAGAATTTGAAAGAACACACGCATGTTGGAACAATTGTATCCTGTACTACAAAGAGTATGCATACTTGCATTCATGTCCAGTCTGCAAGCTCTCGATACAAGGGTAAGAGTGGATCAGACAAGGGTGATGATGGCGATGAGGTGATGAAAGGAATTACCTGCATGGTTGTGTGGTATCTTCCTATAATCCCATGTTTGAAGCGTATGTTTGTGAACCCAAAGTGATGCGACGAGGTGCCAATCTTTCGATGAGAGATGGAGGTAGCTATTGATTTATGGAATCGATCTTGATGATCCGACTATACCATACGTGATGATATGCCTTAGCAATCGCTAGATCAACGCCAGAGGGTTATTGATCGTGCCGCGGGCATGAAAAAACTAAACACGAAGTTCGTGGCTCCTGCAAGCAATCGAAGAACAGTCAATAACTCAAGTAATTGCAATATGAAATTGCTAGTATGAAATTGGCACAAGGAAGGTTATTCCAATGGTGATCTGACAAGGTGGTAGTCCTACACAACTTGTAGATGTGAGCTTGTAGCATATGCTTACAACTCAATGAAATCCAAGTCTGATCTAAGGGGTACGACTACTATATATAGACCCTAATCTGAACTAGACTCAAACTTGAACTCGCAACTTGGCAGAAGGTGGCTAGGCAGCACATGTGAAGGCGGCTAGGCAGTACATGGCTATGAGGCTCGGCAGTACATGTATAGAAGACTAGATAGTACATGGCATTGAGACTAGGCAGTACATGGATAGCACAAGTCTTGAAATTCTTCTAAGTCTTTATGGTGACTTGAGTGTCCTGTGAACACCATCTTCCATCATCTCTTGCATTCCTCTCTATCCCTTACTGCCATGAATATTCTCGAGGACCTCTTGTCCAATGTCCAACGCCAGTATTCCTAAGCATAAGCAGATCAACACATGAGGATCTTCTAGTCAGTGGACCCAGAGGAACTGGCGAAGTGGCAGCTATAGGTGTAGTAGCGGGTGTAACAGTGGTGGAGACATCCTCATCATCCCCTCTTCTTGAATCGAAGTTGTCCTCGACGATAGCTCATTGTTCTCATCCAAATATGGCTTCAAATATGCAATATTAAATGTGAGACTAACCCCGAATTCTGCAGGCAGATCAAACTTATATGCATTATCATTAATCTTTTCAAGCACTTTAAAAGGTCCATCAGCACTAGGCTTTAATTTAGACTTGCGTAAATCAGGAAAGTGATCTTTTCTCAAGTGTAACCAAACCAAATCACTTGGTTCAAAAGTAATATGCTTCCTACCTGACTACTAGCAAGTTTATATTTAGCATTCATGTGCCTAATGTTTTTCTTTGTCGTCTCATGCATCTTTAATATTAATTTAACATATAAGTTTTACCTTTCCGAAGATGGAATAGGTAATAAATTAATAGGTGCATGAGGTATAAATCCATTAAAAATTTCAAAAGAGCACAATTTTGTGGTAGATTGAAAAAAAAGATTATAAGTAAACTCTATATGAGGTAGATATTCTGCCCACAAATTCAAATTTGTTTCCAAAATAGCCCTAAGCAAAGTAGACAAAGTACGATTAACCACTTCCGTTTGACCATCTGTTTGGGGATGACAAGTAGTACTAAATAGAAGCTTAGTCCCCAATTTTGTCCATAACACTCTCCAAAAGAGGCTAAAAAATTTAGTGTCAAGATTTGAAACAATTGTATTTGGCTCTACTTCACGAAAGAACTAATCAACAATATGAGTAGTATCATTACTCGTATGAAGTGTGCCATTTTTGAGAATCAATCAACAACAAAAAATATGCTATCCCTCCCCCATCGTATCCTAGGCAATCATAAAACAAAATCCATGGAAATATCTTCCCAAGGAGTGTTAGGAATAGGAAGAGGCATATACAAACCGTGATGATTTAATCGTGACTTAGCTTTGTGGCATGTTGTGCAGCGAGTGACGTAACACTCCACATCTTCTTGCAATTTTGGCTAGAAGAAGTGAGTAGTTAGAATATCCTCTATCTTCTTAACACCGAAATGTCCCATAAGTCCTCCTCCATGCGTCTCCTATAACAACAAAAGACGAACGGAGCTATCTAGGATGCATAGTTTATTAGCGTGAAAAACAAATATGTCATTAATGATGAACTTGTTCCAAGTTCTGCCTTCCTTGCAGTTGAGCAATATAGTTTTAAAATTAGCATCATTAGCATATTTCTCTTTAATCATTTCAAGTCCAAATATTTTGAAGTCAAGTTGAGATAACATAGCATAGTGTCTAGACAATGCATCAACAATCACATTTTTCTTCCCTTTCTTGTGCTTAATGACATAAGGAAAAGATTCAATAAATTCTACCCATTTTGTGTGTCTACAGTTCAACTTGCCTTGACTTCTAATGTGTTTTGGTGATTCATGATCAAAATTTATTACAAACTCTTTGGGTTATGAAATAATCTTGCCATGTTTCTAAAATCTGAACTAGTGCATATAGTTCTTTATCATAAGTTGAATAATTTAGACTAGGCCCACTGAGTTTTTCACTAAAGTAAGCTACAGGTTTTCCATCTTGTAATAAAACACCTCCAAACCCTATGCCATTAGCATCACATTTGAGCTCAAACATCTTATTAAAATTAGGAAGTTGCAGCAAGGGGGTGTATGTTAACTTATCTTTGAGTATCATGAAGGCTTCTTCTTGTGCGTCGCTCCAAACAAAAGGTACATCCTTCTTTGTGAGCTCACTAAGCAGCACAGTGATGGTACTAAAATCTTTCACAAATCACAGATAAAACCCAGCAAGTCTGAGAAAACTCCGCGACTCCGCACCTGTGTGACCATTTTACAATTCAGCCAAGTTTGTATTGCCTCAATCTTGGCTTTATCTACTTCAATTCCCTGCGGTGTCACAACCTAACCAAGAAAATAGACTTGATCAATGCAAAAGATGCACTTCTCGACGTTACCAAATAAATTTGTATCACATAGAGCATTAAAAACAACATATGAATGGTCTAGATGCTCCTTTGACCTGCTGCAAATTAAAATATCATCAAAATATACTACCACAAATCATCCTACGAAAGCTCGCAAAACTCCATTCATTAATCACATGAAAGTGGTAGGTGCATTAGTCAACACAAAAGGCATAACTAACCACTCATATAAGTAAAATTTAGTTTTGAAAGTTGTTTTCCATTCGTCACTGAATTTCATACGAATTTGATGGTAGCCACTTTGCAAGTCTACATTAGAGAACACAACTAAGCCACTAAGTTCATCAAACATGTCATGAATTTAGGAATAGGATGACGATATCAAATTGTAGTATTATTAATGGCTCTATAGTCTACGCACATGCACCAAGTACCGTCTTTCTTAGGAACAAGAAAAACAGAAACAATGCAAGGACTAAGGGATTCACAAACACAACCTTTATTGAGAAGCTTTTGAACTTATTGCTGAATCTCTTTGATCTACTCTAGATTCGTATGGTATGGTGCACGGTTGGGTAGTGAGGCACCGGGAATCAAGTCAATTTGGTGTTCGATGCCTCTCATAGGTGCCCTGGTGGTATTTCTTTCAGGAACACATCAATATACTCCTGAAAAAGGTTATCAATAGCAGGAGGTGAAGAATGAGGCATATTCTCAAATGAAAACAAAGGTTCTTTGCAAATCAACCCACAACATTAATTAGTACTAGTATCAAGTTTTGAAATTTCAGCACGTGTAGCTAGGAATGCAGCTCCTTCAATTTTGTTTCATTGGATGAGTTATGATTTATCTTGCTTATTAAACTTTTCTAACTCATCAACGACAATTTGATTTTCAGACTTAGAACACTCTGATATTTATTTCTACTAGCTCTAGTAAGATCATCTTTTAGTATTTGTTCAAGGGTCATATGATGCAAGACTATTTCCTTTCCTTTGTGTGTGAGAAAGTATTGATTAGTTCTACCATGATGCATACAGTCCTTATCATATTGCCATGGCCTACCTACAAGTTTGCATAGGCACAACATGGCAATCAACATAATCATGGTATGAACCTAAAGAAAAATATACTCTCACTATTTTAGTTACCTTTACTTTGCTGCTGCTACTAAACCATTGAATGTAGTAAGGCTACGGATAGGGTCGTGTGGGTACAGCAAGCTTCTCCACCATGTTGATGCTTGCTAGGTTGTTGTAGCTGCCTCCATCAATGATTATGCAAACTGAATGCTCCTTGATGACGCCTTTGATGTGGAAGAGGTTGTGGCGCTGATGTTGTGTGTCTTTGACAATTTGAGCACTAAGCACATGATGTGCAATAATGCTCATGCGCTGGTCAGGCATCTCTAGCACTCACATGCTCTTCTTCTTGTTCTGAACTTGGGTCACCGTCTTCATATTTAGCGAGCAAAGCATAGGTCGCTTCATTGAGATCATTCGCGTAGTCATATTCTTGATCAAGACACGCTTTCTGGGACAGTCCTTCATGACATGGCAAAGCCTTTGCAGCGGTGGTACTGACCGTCCTTGGTTCATCCTTTGGAGGTGACCAACAATGACAAGCCTCTGGATGCAGCTGGTGTGGCACCTTTCACCGATGAAGGAGCTCATGATGCTAAATTAGAAGTAGGAGGGGCTGATCTAGAGGTCGTAGGGCTTGGTGTATTGGTACGGGTGGACAGTTCAGTGGGTGCACACAGCGTCCATGTAGTATTACGACCTGTAGAAAATTTAATACGTGGTCTCGAGTGTCCCTGCACTTCACGTTCAGCTTGTATAGCAAGGTGGAATAAGCGAGTCATGGTATTGTAATCCTTATAAGCAAGAATATCAACAACCTCTCTATTTAAGCAACCGTTTGGGATGTGCACTACTCGTGACAATTTCTTGTAAGCAACCGTTTGGGATGTGTCATCCGCAAAGGTTACTTATAAGAAGTCGTTTGGGATGTGTACATCCACGAGGTTTATTGTGGGCAACTGTGTGGGATGTGCGTCGATTCATATCCCTTTAGGTTTTCGCCTTGCGCTTGGCCACACGCTCAAGTTACAGTCGCTCCGCGTCTCTTCTTCTCCCATGCCCCTGACCGACACTGCTAGCCTTCTATGCGCCCTTCTCCTCCTCCTTGACTGACCCCAGGCCTCCACTTCCTCGATCGACCCCGTGCCGACCTCCCGGATGTGCTGCCAGCCTCCTCCCTGGCGCCCTATACCTCGACACCGGTGCCCTCCACCCCGACAACCACCTTTCGTTGCCCTTCTCCTCAACCGCCTGCCGAGTCACCACCTCGTTGTCTCTGTCATGCTCAATGCGCCATCGGCCTCCTCCTTCCTTCAACCATCCCTCGCGCCACTGCCTTGTCGCCCTCGACCACCCGCCTCCTCCTGCTCGCTTGCTAGGGTTAGGGTTAGGATTTTGGTTAGTTCAATGTCACTGTTTCTAGGTTAGATGAATGTCCCACACTTATAGTTATTTTAGGTTACTTGAATGTCACTGGTTTTAGGTTATTAGTGGATGATTAACCATATAATGGTGATGTACTCAAATATATCTAATACAGTGAGCACATCACATATATCACATTAGGGTTTATAATGTTTATAACTCCTCGATCCCCCATTAGGGCTTATAATGTTGATTATAATTCTAGCTGATATGTTTATAATGTTGATAGCTTTGCGATTATGACTTAGATTCGGTTATAATGTTTAAATTAAAATTAGGGTTTATTATGTCTACAATGTTGATGATTGTGTGATTATGATTTAGTTCTGTTATAATGTTCAGAGTTTCATTGGTTATTAGCTTATATCATTTTAATAGATGTCATCTGTTAAACAGTGCCATCCTAGAAAACCCTCAGTTAAGCTAAAAGGACGATTTCTAGTGGAGGTGATCCATGAAAAATCTGGGGCTCCTACAGAGCGAGAAAAAACCGAGAAGAAATTTCAGATCATATGCGGGTAGTCGCAAGGGAACATGCCAGTATTCTCTTAGAGGACTGGAAGAAAGTTACAAAATGTGATTGCACCAATTTAGTGGATGAGATAATGGGATTGTTCCTGGTGCCTGAACAATGTGTACAGGAGGTGCGATGAGCTGCGTTGATGAAGGCCTAGGATGTGTGGAGGACTTGGAAATATTCCTTAAACAAAAAATTATATGTAGAAAAGGAAGGAGCCCTTTGGGCACTACTCGATGATTACCACAGAGGACTGGGAAAAATATGTGGAGATGAAGACAACACCTGATTTTTGTCGAAAAAGTGAAGAACAGAAGGCTCTAATCGTGAAAAACTTACACCCCTATAGTATGGGCACCAAAGGATACTACGGTAAGAAAATATCATGGGACACGCACGCTTGTGGGGTGTTGAGCTACCATTTGGTGATGTCAAGATGGATCACACAAAAGCCTAGTTGAGAGGGAGGTCAACTACCTCTATGGGTCAAAATATTTTTGACAAACCCATAGACCAAGAAGTGTACCAATAGCTGGTAAGATAATGATTGACGATTAGATTTAGTTGTTAGTCCATAAATAACTTAATCTTACTAAGATAACCACCTTTGGCTTTTTGTAGAAAGAGCTCAATATTCAAGCTTCCCGATGCTCTTTCCAGTCTAATACACATACAAAGGTATTACCACTCGACGAAGAGTCAAAGCGTGAGTTCAAAAGAGCCAAAGCGGAGTGCAAAAAATAGCATATGAAAGCTCCCGCTACATGATGAGCTAATGCCCAAGTCTGAAGAGATGATTGAGGCTCGGTTGGCAAGGGAAAGAGCCACCATGGAGGAAAAGTACAGAGCACAACAAGAAGGTATTGGACACCCTAGCCCCGATGCCCATTGGAGTAGCTGCGCATCAGCTGGCCCTAAATGTATCGATGATACCAATGCCATATATCCTATCAATGGTATTAGCGAGCTGAAGAGGTGTAAGCTCCAACTAATTGTAGCGCATTTGGGTTTCCCCTTAGAGGCTACTCCTAGCTTGGTGTATCCGCCCGTTGAAGGGGCTATAGTGCACGGTATCTCGATAGTGTAAGGTTTTACCAGGCGCACCATAGATAGTTTGATCCAAATTTTGTGCTAGTCCTACTATATCACATACGTGAGGACGACAAACTCCAAAGTTTGGGAGATGAAATTTAGTCATCCATCCGGTGGCCCAAGAAGGACATAGTCTTGGAAAACACACTATTGGGACCATCGACTTGCTTAGCATTGTTTCCTGCATCCGCTCCAGTGATCTCACTAGGGCCCGTTGTTCCATCTAGTCCACATGATCAACTCTAGCTGTTAGCACCGCCAGTGCTACCTTCTAAGTTCCCTGAAGAGCTTGATCTATCGCCACCTCCCAGTGAAGACTACATACAAGGGCAAAGCTAAGGGCAAAGGGAAGGCGCTAACCAACGAGGAGATCTATAGGTTGTTCTCTAGAGGTAGCCTGCCAGTACACGCATGGATAGCCATTCCTCCCACCAAAGGAACTGGAGCATGTAGGTTTATTGTGCCAGAAATTGCATGTACACTATGACTGTCTCCAATCGGGAGGGCGCAGATGTGAGAACCCTACTTTTTAGGTCTAGTCGAAAGAGACGAGGCGGAGGTAGATCAACTCGCGTTATCGAGTTGAACGAGTTATGTCGAGTCGCATCACCGACTAGAGTACGAGAGGCATCTCATGCATACATTCATCGCAAGTATTCATATACATTCATTTTATTTAATTGTAAAATGATATTACAAGTACAAAGTATTTGTTTATAATATACAAGAGAAAAGAAAGAATGCTAAAAGGAACAATTATTCGATACAAAAATAATAAAGAAGAAGAAAGAAAAGTTACATGAGTGATTTCTTCTACCTATACAAAATAACTAAACATAATCTTCAATGTCAAATGTCGAGCCGTAGAGGAACACCAGATGTCGGGGGAGGCGACATTCAAAAATGTTTGCGAAGTCCAAGGTCACCAAGTATATGAACTTAGGACCGTTGGGACCTTGTAGATTATTGTAGGAGGAAAAAAGTTTTAAAAAATAGTGTTTTGAAATATATGCGCTTCATCGGCACATTTTCGCCTAAACCCGCAGGGTTAGCTACGAGGGCAAAAGAATTCTAAGGTGGACCTAGATACTTTTTTAGTTTCAAAATAAGTTTTGAAAAATGTTTTGTTTTCAAAAATGTCGGGGGCCACATGGCTAAGACCCATGATGGACAAATCTACTATATTTGTAACAGAGGGAAAAGAGGTGAGAGGATAAAAGTAGTTTTATTTTTACCTACACCACTTGCCTCCATAAATTTTATTTTGAAAAGGAAATTGATTTACTAAACAAATAACGAGATATGGCAGCTTATCCACCGAAGGATTTATAGGCAGCTTATCCATCGAAGGATTTATCTCAATAGCCACAAAAATTGACCAGAGTCAAGTAGCTATAACATCCTCAATTTTGTGGGCTTAAATTTTTTTTTAAAGAGAAGGATGTGGAACTATGTAATATATGTTAAAAATATTTTATTTGGATTTTTATCTCAAATTAATCAAAGGCCTTGAATTAATTTGAGAGCAATAAGTGTGTTTTTGATTTTTAAATTGAGCATCGTTTGAAATTTGGCTCCAAAAATATTTTTATTGAGTTCCCCATGGTCAAATTGATTTATTGGAATTTTCTGGAATTTTTGGAGGTGATTTGGTATTTTTAAAGGCTTTATTTGAATTTCTGCATTTTTTATAATTTGAAAAATGTTTTTTCTATTTTTGGGTGACCTGGGCCGCCGGCCCGCTTTCGCTCCTTGCCGGGCCCCGCCTGGGCCTCGGCCCGCTCCGCCGCCGGTGGCCCAGCCCGCCCCGGCCGGCCACCTCCTTCCTCCTGGGCCGCCGCCCCCTCCTCTTAGGCCGGCCCAGCCCGAGCCGTCTCCCTCCGCCTGGGCCGAGCCAAGCCAGGCCGGCCTTCCTGCCGCCCTGGGCCGCCCCCTTCCCCGCCTTGGGCCACCCCCTCCCCGGCCAGGCCAGCCTAGCAGGCCGCGCGCCTGGGCCAGCAAGCCGCCCCGCCTGGGCCGCTTGGCAGGCCGCGCCATGGCCAGGGCGCGCACGGCAGGCAACCGAACGGCCACGCGCGAGGGCGCCACCGCCTGTTCGTCGGCCTTTTTTTGGCAATCAACCCCGACGTTTCCTCTCCCCTAATTTTCGTTAATTGCAATTAGTTGATGCCCTTTCCTCTCCCCTTTCTCCCCTATAAAAAGCTGTCACGGAC
>JAGXJF010001727.1:0-10225 GCA_019208055.1 Stipa capillata | reverse complement strand
ATAATCGTCTGTGATGTGCCGTCCAGGATGAGCCGTTCTGTAGTAGTGGATATCACCTGATAAACATATGAGGACACATATGTCTAGACTAGCATATGTATTGGCCGACGACCATGTTTTAGGGTCATAGATATGGAGGTATCAAACCAATAATATAGACACATGTTAAACAACATGAGGTTGGATCGACCCATCACGAGACATTGCGGGAATGTTGCTTTCTTCATGTCATCAGTTGATCTCATATACAATATGTATACTCTTGAGATGTGGAATGACTTACTTAAGGTTGCCAAATTCTACCTTAACTGGGTAGTTATAAAGGTGGCTTTCAGGTCTGTCACGAAACATGTTACAAGGCATGATCGATCAAGATGCGATTTGTCCCTCCACACTACCTCTCAAGTAATTGGATCCAAAAATGCATGGCCATGCTATGGTTAAAGAGTTAACCATGTGCAGGGGCTCTGAGTCATGGGATCGAGAAATAGTGGTTGAGCTATCCAAACAAGGATGACACTTACTCGCCTTGGGTTTGACCGATATCGTGAGGCTATGAATGCATATGAATAGATATTGTAAAGGTTCGTCTGATATGATCTTTATGTATATTTAGGGTTGGCACGTTTTGCTAGAGACCGCTACCAATCATTGGTCAAATATATATAGACCTATAGTGTCACAGGCTTAAAGGACTAAAATCAGAAACATATTTGATCCGAAGAAAAATTGAGAGAGAGGAGGCGTCATGAACCAAAGGGGTGTGGATGGGCCTAAACCCATTAAGGACCATTAGGGTGTTTCCACATGGTTTAGTCCCACCTTGCTTGTGGAAAGAGGAGGGGTCCCTAGTTGCTCCTATATAAGGGAGGGGGAGGGGCCTAAGAGAATACACACCTAAACCCCAATTTTATATACGTAGAAAAACACTGCAAAAATCAGAAAATCGAGCGTATTCGGGAACATTATGGAACTTGAAGACTTTGTGCGAGAGGAGGCCACCTAGGGTTCAAACCCTAGGAGGGACGACAGGTGGGGGTGATAGACTATTGCCTCCCACTACCGCCTGGGTCCCATAGGGTTCGGGCGCCGCCACCCTTTCACATGTAGATCAGTCTCCTCCAAAAAAACCCCCTTTGGACTTTTTCCTTCATATACAGATTCTACATGACACAAGGAAGAGAGAAGCTTTCAGGATAGAACAAGGAGACGCTACAGGCAAGAAGCCGGAATCTGACTGGGGCAAGGAAAAGAATCCCGATGATGACGACGACGGCTCGGACTCCGACCACGATTCCGATTCAGACTCTGACCATGACTCCGACTCGGACCACGACTCCGACTCAGACTCTGATCCCGACCCTGATGATGATGACAACGACGACGGCGGCAACTCAAAGAAAGGCAGGGAGAAGAACAAGCACTCAGCTCCAGGGAGGAAGGGAGTCCAGGGCGGTAACTGGTAAGAAGGAAGAAGAGATGCCTAAAGTAGCAATAAGGTTGTGAGCTTCCTTCTTCATTCAAGTTCACCAAAAGCCATTAAGCATGGAGATCAGTGCGTGCACGCTTATCTTTATATGTGTAGTACGAAAGTTAAATGTAAAATTACGCACGCTCGTGCACTTAATAACGATAATGTTATCATCCGTGTCACTACTACAGATAGCATTTAACGGGACGCCCCTTGTACAGACGGCAACCGGGAGACATCTGTACAATTCTTATCACAGACGGTTCCCAACACCAACCGTTTGTACAAATCATGACCAAGGATGGCGAATACGCGGGACGGCACAATACAGACGGTTCGCACGCGGAACCGTCTGTACAAATAATACAGACGGTCCCAGTTGGTAGCCGTCTGCACTAACCCGTACAGTACAGACGGCTCCCAACCGGTACCGTCTGTACTAATGCCACAGACGGTCCCAGTTAGGAGCCGTCTGCACTAACCCATACAGTACAGACGGCTCCCAAGCGGTACTGTCTGTACTAATGCCACAGACGGTCCCAGTTGGGAGCCGTCTGCACTAACCCATACAGTACAGACGGTCCCAGTTGGGAGCCATCTGTGTTATTTGTACAGACGGTTCCCTACTTGGAGCCCAATGAATGCTTCACTTCCCTCCCATCACATATCTCACGCCCATAGTCGATTCTGCTGCTCTTCAGGTCTTCCTCACCTCCCAAGTCCCAACAGCCCTCTCCAAATTACCATTTCGGTTTATTCTGCCTCCCATAAATGATTACTTAAAGTACCATAATTTCGGTAGTCTCGGTTTCCACTTTGGCCAAAGGGTTGAAATTATGTTTCAATTTGACTGAAATTCAACCAAAATTTAACAAAAAATTTGAATCTGTTTGAACCTGGCCAAATTCAAGGGTCACTGACTTTTTCTTTAATCAAAACGTACGCATTTAGTGGGTCACAGAATTCACCGAAATTTCTGGAATTTCAGTAAAATAGTGAAACCTGCTCCGACTCGCGCCCCCAACACTCTGGTGGCTCACCGTTGCTGGAATTGAGCACATAAGAATGCTCTCACTGTCAGTTGCTTCACATCGCCATGGCCAATCTGCATGAGTTGGGGATGGATATTAGCATCTCAATAATTTAATTTTTATGCGGTATCGGACTGAGTACAAATATTAATCCCTAGTTTTAAAATCTCGCACAGATAAAAATTTTAAATTTAACCATCAATTTAGAAAGAATTACCAATATTGACAACAACAAATTGATTATACTTATACTTTCATAATATATAGCTATTTTTATTTGAAGCAACATATTTTTAAAAAATTGATAGTTGATGTGTCATTTTTAAGACCATGTCAATATCTAAAATTATTTATATTTTGGAGTGAGTAATTTAGCATCCGTTGGAAGTAAGAGAATGTGAGGCCGCACAAAAACATGACGCTATTATTCAGTTAGTATCCAGCAAATGCTGACCTTCTATACTGGAATGGTTTCTCCCATTCTTCCTAAAAGACATACTGATATAACAGTACGGAAGACTCGATCATTACAATCTGGTTGTTTCTTCTGAAGAGGATACTACTTACAGTGTACAATGGTATAGATATATTTCAAACCAATTAAAAATACAACTAAAAATATAAGAGAAATGCTTCTATACTCTTTCAAAAAAAAATTACACAAATCTTAAAGTGTTTCTAGGTGACTAGCCAAGGGGCAAAAAAGTCAATCCCGTAAGCCCGAAACCCATGTCCACACCCTCTCCCCCCCTGCGCGTTAGCACTCCACTCAATCTGGTTCTCCTTCACCCCCAGGACGGGCGGCAGTGTTGACCGACCATCCATCGCTATCTCGCTGCGCTGCATCGGGGAGGGGGCCGAGTTCGTCCATGTGGTGGCGCTCAGCGTCACGGTCACCGATGTAGATGCGTCGATGTTTGTCCCTCCTGTGGTCTGGTCCTCCTTCCCTCTCAACGAGCTGGTCGACTCGGACGTAGTAGCGGGATCCCACGCCGTCCTCGCCACGCAGGTAACTGAGCTCACCGATGACGTCTTCGTTGCCGTGTCGCTCAGCCACGGCGTCACCAACGGGATGTGTTCTGGCACCTCTTCAATACCTGGTCCGAGATCAGCCAAAGCGGCGCCAGCCGCAACGAGGCCGAGATCTCCACGCCGCCGCCAGTTTGCCAAGCTGGACCACATCGTCCGGTGGTTGGAGTGCCCGCCGGTGGAGGAGTGCTTCTTCCATTTCAACCATCATTGTTTCTTCTGAATGAGCATGTTCTGGAGTTCTGCTCGCAACACAAAGACTAAGATGATGTAGAATTCGGCTCACAATGCAAACTAAGATGTTGAGTTCTGAATCATCATGTGAAGATTCTGCAATTAATTATATATGATTATGAGTCTACGGAAGGCTTCATAACTACATCTTTGCCCCACCGATGAGGAGGAGTTCGTAGTTCTACGTACGATTGTATAGTTGCAATGATTTAATTACTTGGATGCAATTAATGCAAATACCGTGGTACTGAGATGCACTAGCAGCCTAAGCCCTTACAAGCTCATGCATGACATGATGACTGTGGTTGCCTCAGCACGATACTAGGTACTTGCAGCCATTGTTAGCCCAAGATGCATGATTAGTTTGGGAACTCTTGACAGCAATTCAAGTCAGCAGACATGGGGTTGGGCACATGCTCAGCTACATTGTGCAAAAAAACTGTTCGTGATTTAACAGTGAGCACAAAATTGTTATCATTATCTATAGTAGGAAATTTACATGTGAAATGAATGCAAGTGGAGTAGCGCCAGCATCAATTCCACTGAGGCGTGGTTTCCGCATGACAAAATTAAGTCCATATCGATCATGCGTCATGTAGTAATCATGCCGTCGTGCTCACCGCGTCCATGTACTTATTGTTGGCGACGAGCCGCGCGAGCGCCTCCGGTGCGAGGGACACGTCTAGCACCATGCTCCCGCCGCCCACCCCTCATACACCGTCACCCTGCCGTCCACCTTGTTCGCGTCGCTGCTCCACACGACCAGCGGCGCGTCCCACTCAAAAGTCATTCCCGTGCACGTCAAACTGCGGCGAGTTCCCAGTCACCACCATCACAGGTCCTGAAACCCCGCTAGGTACGCGAACAATGGGTCCCCGTGCCACGACAATGCCAACTCCACCAGCGCCGCCTCGTCGAATGATACCATGGCATGGTTCAGAAGCCGTGCCATCCACCCTAGCCCCTTGTCCACGATCTCGCTGTCTATAGACCTCGCCGTGGCGTACACCACAGCAGTGCCTACGTAGGCTTGCGGCACGTGCTGCGCACACCCCCGGCACCTCACGGTGTGTGTCGTCTCCCGTTCTGGCGAGAGGTGCAAGGCGCGGGACATGGCGCGCCACACGTGCATGAGCACGGACTGAAGGGATAAGATCGTGGTGGAGGTCGCAATGCCAGCGAAGGGGTGGCGACGGCTACGCCGTGGTGAACGAGAGACCAAGAAGTGCGGGTCTGGACATAGGCACTAGTACAGAAAACGATATCTGAGGTGGTTAAAATAGCACATCCGAGGCGGTTATAGCTCCCGCCTCGACGGAGTGGTTGCGGATATGGGGGCATACATCGGAGGTGGTTATGTAAACACCTCGGATAAGAGCTCATCCGAGGCGGTTAAAACTCATTAACCGCCTCGGATAAGGGCATATCGGAGGCGGTTACATTTTCGTAAGCGCCTCGGATAATGTATTATTAAAGGCGCTCAGAATAATACAATCGTCTCCCATATACACTTATCCGAGACGGTTAGGTAAAGATAACCGCCTCCTATATCCGAGGGCCCAAAAAAATGGCCGGCGCGCCCTGTTGCCCGGAAGCTCATCACCACTACACACGCACACGCCCACGCATATCCACGGGGGGACCCACGGGTCGGTATCAAATGAGGAAGGCCCACGGGGGACCCACGCAAAGGCCCACGACGTACTACTATGCAGAAGATCTCAACCCGCAACGCGCAGCCGGGTATATAAACCACTCAACCGCGCGGTCACTGGGCGAGGTGGGACTAAACCACACGCCAAGGGGTCTGGCGTTTGCCCCCCTAAACCAAACGCCAAGTGGTCTGGCGTTTGCCCCCCTAAACCAATCGCCAAGGGGTCTGGCGTCCCGGCACAGGGCGCCGAACGCCACGTCCGCCGGCGTTTGGGCAGCTAAGCAAATGCCAAGGGGTCTGGCGTTTGCCTCCCAAAAAGGTTTCGCCACGATATCGACTAAATTGAGGCGGTTATATATCGGCAACCGCCTCCGATAACGTCGATATACGAGGCGGTCATAAATAGTTAACCGCCTCGGATAATATTGGAGGCGGTTGCTTATTTATAACCGCCTCCGATGTGGTCGTTATCCGTGGCGGTTGCTCCCGGAATCGTTATCTGAGGCGGTTTTCTCGTGCTAACCGCTTCCGACATAGGTTATTCGTGGCACTTTTTCTAAACCGCCTCGGATATGGCGCCACGGATAGACCATTCTGTAGTAGTGAGACTTCAGACTAAGGATATGAAATTGATTTTTTTGCCTCTTTACTACTCAATCAGGGACACTTTAAAATTTGCAAAAGAAAATTTTCCTGCACAAACTAGTATCCGTCACATTTTTGGGAGTTGGTTGCAGGGTGTTGATCTAGCCTTACATCGAGAAATTTTAGTGGTGCTACTACTTATGTTGGTCAATTTGGTTATGCCAAAATGACTTCATTTTTAAAAAGAAGAACCTAACACATCCTTTGCGAGCTCTGTTCTTGTGTACCAATTGGCTGCAATTGTGGTCTATATTGCAACGGCATTCTGTGGAGCAAGAGCACATGGCTACTGGGCCAGAGGTTAGAGTTGGTTATCAGGCGATTTATATCTCGGTTCAGCTGGCGATTTTCTAATAGGCTATCGAATGGTTGATTTTACTCATTATGTAGTTTGTTACTTGCTGATTTTTCTAGATTGAATATTATGATAACTATGTAATAATGTTTAGTTGTGTACATCTTCAAATGTAGAGACCACAGGAGTTTAACTCTTTCTTTATCTAAAAATAAAAACACTTCTCAAAATGAGTATAGCTTCCATGGTGGGCCTTTTGCTCCTGTCTTCCTCTTGAGGCATGAAACAGCTAACTTGATCAATGTTCTTGCCTAGAAGTAGTTGAAGTTGCCATTCATTCTGAAATCCGTATACTCATGTATCCATGACTGCTCCTCCCAGGTCAATTTGTCAGCAAGCGTTCTAACAAGTTAATTCCCTGAGTTCTATATGCGACTTACCATCAACACCTATAGACATGTCTGAGACACGGGTTCTGGATACTAGCTCAAGAAGCACAACCCCATAGCTATAGATATCAACCTTTGCAGTGATTGGCAGGCCAGAAACCCACTCCGGAGCAATGTAACCTAGTGTTCCTCTTGCCCACGATACATTCTGACTGGACCCACCTCACAACGCACTAGAACGTCCTTGTTAACGATTCTTTACTACGACAGCATCTAGTGTTCCTCGAATAATGTGATACCTCACATCGGGCTCCCACGTGCTAGGGTTAGGCTCCCACCTCCTTCCTCCTCCTCCTCCTCTACTGACGCTACAGAGTGGCCATCGATCAGCTTTGGGCCTCATAGGGCTGCTCCCAACAAGGTAAGGCACCAATGAACACCACCTCTATTCAATTCAACTACGCAGGTTTGTTCTGAGTATCCGATTGTGTCATTGTCTGCCCGCAATTTCCCCACTACTAGAGTCCTCTCGAGATATGCTCCGATTGATCCCTCTGACCTCTGCCCCTCCAGCCTCCACCAAGCCGCCAAGGCGCCAACTGACTCTTGGCCTACAGTTCCACTGACCTATTGTACCATGCTACTTCCTATTGTACCATGCTATGAAATATGGAAATGCTAGGTTCTTGTGATAAAAATTGCTAATTTTCTATGTGTTATGCTACTTTGTTTTAGGTGTTAGAAAATGGAAACAGACGGTGGTAGCCGCAGTATTGGTTCTTCAAGTATTCCTAGAGAGAGAGAGAGAGAGATCACCAACATCAGGACCCCATTGTGGGATCATGTTGAACTTACAGAGAAACCTAAACCTGGTGCTGGTGGAGGGAATAGTAGAGGAAATGCAAGTTTTATGGCTATGTTGGCTATAATAGCTACTCTAGAGTTAAAAATCATTTGTTCAAGGTGATGAATTGTGGAATAATTCCATGCAGAAAGGTGACAATTGGCATTCTTTTTGAACTTAAGAATGAAGTTGCGAGGATTGCAGCAAACATGCAAAAATCAAAGCCAAGAAATGTGCCTTTGCCATCCAATGTCGGTAGTGCTACTAGTGCTAGTGGTGCGTCACATAGCTTGGACTCGGCCATGTTTGGGAACAGGAAGAGGAGGAGGCCTGAAAACCCACTAGAGAAAGTTTGGGCAAATGATTTACACAACCAACAAGATGCTATCTTTGCAAGGATGTTTTATTCTGGAAGTTAGCACTTATTAGAGCGCATAAAGAGTGTATGGCTTGGAAAGGGAGTGACCATTTGTTTAGATGAATGGTCAGATATACAGAGGAGACAACTCATCAACTTCATTGTCATTTCTAATAATGCACCAATGTTCTTGAAGGCTATCAACGCTGAAGGTGAGTTCAAGACAAAGGAGTACGTTGCTGAGAAGATGATTGCTATTATTGAAGAAGTGGGTCCTAAAAATGTTGTTCAAGTCATCACCAACAATTCTGCAAATTACAAAGGTGTAGGTTTGATTGTCCAACAGAAGTATGACCACATTTTTTGGGACAACTTGTGCTGTGCATAATCCTAATATTGCTTTGAAGAGTATTTGTTTTGTCAAAACCAAGGGAAGATGATGAGGAAGCATAAGTGGTTTATAATGAGTTAAAATTCATAAGTCAAGTTAGAAAAGATGTTACTTTCATCAAGAATTTTATACTGAACCATGGCATGCATCTACCTATGTTTAGTGAGTTTAGCAAGCTGAAATTAATTGTTGTGGCTGAAACAAGGTTTGCCTCCTTTGTGGTTATGTTGAAGCGGTTTTGCATGGTCAAGAGAGCTCTCCAAAAGATGGTCATTAGTGAACAATGGGATAGTTATAGAGATGGTAGCAAAGGGATGGGAGCAACTCTCAAAGAGAAGATACTTAGTGATGTGCGGTGGGATGATTCTAACTACATTGCTAAATTTACGGAGCCTATAAATGAACTAGTGTGGCGAACGCCGACACACCATGCCCTCACTTGATTTATGAGATGTGGGATTCAATGATTTAGAATGTATCAAAAGAGATATGTCTACATGAAGGAAAGGAAACTGACCAAGCAGATGAGTCCACCTTTTAGAAGATTTATTCAACGTTGGACCAAAGGGAACACTCCACTTCATTCTTTGGCACACTCACTTAATCCAAGATCTCATATATCTGTACTCTTTCTTTCCTAAATTACAGATTTTAGTTTTAGTTTTCACCTATCAATTTTTGTTATTGTAGATATTATAGTGAGAATTGGCTCAATGAAGGTATTGGCCATGTGCCCCGCCATAGGGATAATGATATATAAAATGAGTGGATGAGATGCTTCAAGAAATTCATCCCTATACAAGAAGATTTGACAAGAGTGAAGGAAGAGTATTCAAAGTTTTCCACTTGTTCAAATGAATTCAGTGACTTTGATTCCACCTATGATAGGTGGATCCTTTCTCCAAAGCATTGGTGGGAAAATCATAGACAATCTATTCCTATTTTGCAAAAGTTGGCTCTCAAATTGATTCAACAACTAGCCTCATCTTCTTGCACTAGCACATATAGCTTCATCCATAGTATAAAAAGAAATTCCTTAACTTCTGAACATGCTGAAAATTTGGTCTTTGTGCATAATAATTTGAGGCTTCTATCAACAAGATCAGATGCATACAAGATAGGGGCAACGAGAATGTGGGATGTGAGAGGAGATGCTTCTGAATCTCTAACTGGTGTTGGCGTTCTAGAAGTTGCTAACCTCTCTCTTCAAGAACCGAAATTGAAGAGTGTGTCTTTTGGATGTTGAGGCTGCTGTTGTGGAGGAGGACCAAGCTAATGAAAGTGAAAACAAAGGGTAGCACACTTGGAGAGTGAAGACTTAGAATCTCATTTTTAATGCATGCTTATGTAATTTTATACTTTTAGTATGTTATGTTATGTGTGTAACTTATGTAGAACCATCTACACTATGCTATCTCTCAACTTTGATTTATTGATTGATGTTTTTTTGTTGTTTGCTACTTTGCAAGAAGCTCTCTTTTGTGCTTTTATGTAGAACCGCAGATTGCTGATAATCATTCAATAAAAAGAGATATGTGTTATAAAAAAACTCAATATATCAATTAGAAAGGTGATTACAAATTTATAATTATTTCTTTGATCTGTTGGATCAGTGGCTTCTGACAGGGGGGTGAACGTCGATTTCAAATATTTCTTCTCAAAATAGGAACACAATGCAATGTATCCAAGTCAGAGAATGCAGCCGAAAACCATCGACAAAAGTGATTGAAGTTAGAGAAGTCAAAACTAGGCAGATCGAAAGTTTTGGAGTAAATATATCGGAAGTTCCGACATTACTGAAAGTTCCAAAGTGACCCCAATTTTGAATTCTCTGAAAAAATCAGAACTTCCTATATGGATCGGAACTTTCAGAGTAAGAAAACC
>JAGXJF010001726.1:0-96416 GCA_019208055.1 Stipa capillata | reverse complement strand
ATAGCAGCATATATAGAGGTGGGTGCTTAACTGATTGAGTTTGCTGGGTTTGATTGGTTGCCTTTCGCTGTGTGTGCAGCAGTGGTATGTGACTTGGAGTACACTCACTGAACGCTATCCTACTATATGTATATTGTATGTGCATCTTTTCTGTATCAAGTTTGCATTAGCATCTGGAGCAGAACCCTCTCTTTTTTTCAATTATTGGTTCGAGTGAACAACCTGATGTGATGTGGACACAATTTTCTGTTGAATCATGGGAATCTGGCGTTTGCTTCACTTCACCAGATTAAGTCAGACTGATCTCATCATATATGCTTTCCAGTAAATAATGGTTGGTTGAACCTGAGTCTGACATATGTTGAGAGCGAATGGTGACTTCAGTCGAAATTTTGGATCCTGGCTGCAGGTTGATCGAGTAGATGCGTTTTGAAGTTCATATTGCTCTTTTTAAGAGAGTGTGATCGGTGCCAACTTCTCTGCTTGTACCTCCGTCTTGTTTGGGTGGTGTTGTTCAAGATTTGATCCTGTATTTGACATTGCGTGTCTTGTCTAGGAACTGAGGAGTCAGTGTGTGGTTCGTGGCGTCCACTGGCTGAGTCACTTTGTATTACTACTGGATACTCCAGCTTTAAGAAGTTGCTTGATTCTATCACATCAGTGGTCGCATATTTAAACCTAATTCTAATTAACGATTAGTTTGCTGAAGACTCGCGACCATAGTGAGAAACGAGCGATGAGAGATTATGGAGATTAAGATTAGGATGAGGCAAGGGTCTCTTCGTTCACTAGTTCGCCATTACTTGGTTTTATTAGTTAATTGATCATGTAGTTGATTTGTCACTTAATGTGAGCACATGAAAAATGCAAGGGTTCTCGTCACACCTCTCTGGAGTGTCCTCTAAGCGCAGCCATGGCTCGTGTTCATGCTGCTCCTTGCGTGTTGCAACGATTGTTTGTAAATAACTCCGTTGGATAATCAATAGAGCTTTTGTGCCGTGGGAAAAAAGGGAGACTCATCAAGTATTCATGATAATTCATTTAGTTCAGTTCAATTCTGTAATGGCTTGGTCTGAGAAGAATTTAGAGGAAGTTAGTTCCTGATAAGAACAGATTCTACACATACACATTGGGTATAATTTCTATGTGTATGTAGTTTACCCAATGTCTCCTACAAAACTCCTGTGATGAGAAATAGATTTGAGGGTCACTTATGCTATCAATTTCAGCTACTAATATTCATGTATAATTGTGTATGCAGCTATGATCATTTTTCAAGTTTCTTAATATATCGGAAAATGGACTCGTCGCCAACCCGGGAAGTAGCCCGCGTAGATGATGACAGCGCGGCGCCCCTAGACGTGGCAGTCCCCTATTGACGCCCCGCTCCTAACCGATCAAACAGCCCCTGAGCCGGCCAGTGAACCTGCCGTCGAGGCGGGGAATGTACCTTCGGCACCTGCACCTCCCACGGCACGAGATGAAGAGAGTGCGTCTGGCTCGTCAGATGCTTCTCGATTAAGCGAGTCAGGATCAGAGGAACAGGAGGCGCCGGAGCCGTCGTCAGCAGCAGAGAAGCCGAAGAGACGGTACAACCCTAGAGGAGGGAACCAGCTGACGAACGAGACATTCGTCGTCACTCGAGTCGGCGTGACAGGTGTTCCTGCAAGTCCCCGAGAAGGCTGCGAAGTCGTTCAGCAACACATGCGGGTGCATTGTCCGCGAGCATGTCAGGATCACATGCCAGGACTTCAAGAAAATGACGGACGGCCAGAAAAAGGTCCTCTTCGACAAGCTCTGGGATAAGTATGCTGTCCCAGAGGCTGACAAGGGAAAGAGTCTGAAGAAAAGCGGACATCATCATGTGTGCTGCGCTAAGGACATGGCGATATGAAGCAAGGAAACTGCTAGACGCCGATTTCGATACTGTAATCAAACAAAAATGGCCAAAGGTAGAACTCGAACACTGGGAGGAGTTCGTTGCTGACAAGAAGAGTGACGAATTCAAGGAGAAGAGTCGCCGGGCGAAGGAGCTGCGCGCGAAGAACAAATTCCCCCACCACCTTGGCAGCCGAGGTGTTCCTGAGAAGAGACCGATCTGGGAGAAAGAGGACGCCGCGCTGATAGCGACTGGGAAACCAGTTCCCTTCGCCGATATCGAGCAGGAACGCGCCCAGATCTGGATGAGGGTGCACACAGTTTCGGACCCAGCCACTGGGTCTCCTATCATCACGGACCCTGAGCTTCAGGCGGTCTCCGAAAGATTGGTAAAATCTAAATCCGATGTCTTCTTCAAATATATTATTGTGCTTCCAGTTCGCTAACGGTCCGTACGTTGTGCCGTTGACATTGCAGAGGCAGCTGTCCCAGCAGCCTGCCAGCTCCCAGGAATCCGTCCAGAGCCAGAGGTGGGAAGACCATCTCTCGAAGGCTCTAGGGACGAGGGAGAAGACATGGCGTGTCCGAGGGATCGGGAGCGGGGCAATCTGGGACGTAGTGTTTCCCCAGGACCGCGAGGCTGCCCACCAGAGGAGGAGAGGAAGGCAAACATCTCTAATGCAAGAGATGATAAGGGCAGCCCAAGAGGCTGGCAAGTTGGTGGCCCAAGAATTTTTAGCGTCTAGAGGCTACGATGCGTCTCGGCCACCTGTCCATCCTCATGGACATCAAGGGCTCCTATCCTGCTAGATTGAGCAGCTGCGCCTCAGCCTCTGACAATGCCCCCGAGTCGCCAAGTCCCGTCGAAGACATCGCTGTAAGTTTCATCACCACCATGAATCACTTATATGAGGGCTCTAATTAATAGAATTGTGCAGATAACAATGCTCTAATTCGACACATTGTTTATTATGCAGGGCCCCACGAAATGCCACCTCACAATCCCTTTGCCTGGCGTGAAGAAGACGGTTGCACACGGCCTAGTCTTCCCAACGGTGGAGGGCGCGACATGCCACAACGTTGCAATACCTTCCCACATGGCGAGGGTTCAGGTGGACCGCGTCATCGTCGAGTTCAGTGATGTCGCAGTCCCTGTCGCCCCTGAAAAGGATGTCACGAAGTTAGGAGACTACAAGGGGTACTACATCCTGTGGCCGAAGAGCCAGATAACTATCCCTCGGGGTGTCCTCTCCTAGTACGTCAACTATCCCCTCTCCATCAGCCGGAGTCGGCCCGTCTCCGCTCGGCGTGTGCAGTACGCCGGTTTCGTTCGATGATCGGGACGACGATCTTGCCGGGCAGCAGCACACGACGATCCTTCCGTCCCAGGAGGAGGAGCAACCCAAGAAGGACTCGCCGCCCCGTGAAAAGTGCTCCAAGCATCGCCATGACCCGAGCGCAGCGGAAAAGAAGGTCTTATCTCCAAGCACGCTCATTGCCGCAGTGGGCGAAGCGTTGACGGGAGGCAAGAGGGTCTCCTCTCCGGAGCCAGAGAGGAAAAGAAAAAGACCACACAGGCGGGGCGGCACCGCTGTGAAGGAGGCAAGCAAGGATAAGAATAAAAAGGCCTTATCCTTCCAGACATCTGCCGAAACTGTCAAGAAGCCTCGACGATTAGTGTACGAGGCAGGTGAACCCTTGCTCCCAGATGATGAGGTGCAGAGGTTGCCCGCGCAGATGAAACTGCTTCATGACACGATCATGATGAGGTCACGCAACCGGGACGATTATGAGCTACACTTTAAGGTCGAGGTGCCAAAAGGATTTCGGTTTCTTCCTGGATAGACACCATGACACCTTCGACATCAATTTTGAAGATGTCTTTAATTTGTTCAACCTCTTCCGGCTCGACACCATGCTCGTCAGGCTGTGGGCGCTTCACCAAGCCCAAGAGTGTAGGCGTCTGCCCAACTGCGCTTTTGGAATAATCGATCCGGTCGTCATGAACGACTACTATGTACGAGAAGCGAAGCCGGTCCTAATAAATTTCCTCACTGAGTCATTGATGTACCATAAGGACAAGGACTACGTACTCATGCCCTACAACCCCCCGTAAGTTACTTACTACCGTCTCTAGTTTGCTTTTCTTAAGCACGTATCCCCGTCTGTTTATATTCATTCGTTACCTTTTACGCAACGACCACTGGATCCTCATTGTCATCCACAAGCCTTCCAGAATGATATACTATTTCGATTCCCAAAGAAGTGCCAAGCGGGACTACTCTGAAATTAAGGAAGTTCTGGAAGCCGCGTTTTGGGAATACAACCTGCGAGGGGGAGGAGCAGAAAGCAAGAGCAAGAAGCTGATCCACAAATTCAACTTCCCTTGCAGGCAACAGCCGGAAAATAGCGTTACATGTGGGTACTACGTCTGCGCTCATATAGACGCGTTCGTCATATCCCACAACTCGCAATGGAACCAGGATCAATTCAATAACTTCATACACAACCTGGCCGACGATAAGTACGACTGGAGGAAGGACTTTGCCCGCATCCAGAAGACCTTCGCGTACGTTATCAACAACGAAGTCATCCTGCCAAGCGGCGATTTCTACGCGGGAGTCCAATTACCCGCTTACCGCCGCATTGGAAGTACTAGCCAAGCGTCATAGACGTAGATTAGTAGGGCTAGTGAGAATAAACATTGTTAAATTCATTTGTTTTTGGCTGAAATCGTTGTAAACTTGCTTGAATGTACTTAATATGTCTGATATTAATTGCTATATATATATATATATGCTTAATATTTGTGATGCTAATTGCTATATTCAGATATGAATACTAATTGCTTCATATTGCTATATTCAGATATGAATACTAATTGGTATATTCAGATATTCAGATACTAATTGCTTCATATTAAAAAAACTGTTATAACACTTTCTCTGACGGGCTCTCCAAAAACGCTCGTCAGAGAAGACAAACACCACTGACGGGCGGGGAATTATCGCCCGTCAGTGAAAGTGGGAGCCCAAGCCCGCTGCATGGCTTTCCACTGACGGGTTCTGGTGAGCCCGTCAGTGAAAGTGTGTGTCTATTGACGGGCGATTTGCCCGTCAGTAGAAGTATTACTTCCACTGACGGGAAGTTGCTGACGGGCCCGGTACCCGTCAGCGGTGTCCATTTTTCGCCTGTCAGTAGTGCTCTTTCCTGAGGTAGTGCGAAGCATTTGCTCGTAGAAACAGTCGACCATTTAGCCTTGATAACTCATATGGCAAATCACACTTCCATAACTGATACATGCACTCAATTAATAGGCTGCACACCATATTGCATTGGTTTATACTCTCTCCCTCCACAAATGTAAAGTGTGCACGGAATTTTAGGTTCAACTTTGACCAACAATTAAATCAATACTATTAAATTATATGACATAGTAGTGATATCATTGGATTCATATTCAAACGTATTTTCAAATGGTATCACTTTTGTATTATATAATTCAATATTATTGACTTAATTATTGGTCAAAGTTAAACCTAAAATTTCATGCACACCTTACATTTGTGGACGGAGAGAGTATATCGCACCGTACAAGAGCATGCACGGCTGGATCTTAAACTGCTTAGAGCAGTTGCATAATGCTTAATTAACCATGAATGGAGACTACCATTATTAATTGATGCATCTATGTTGACGCACCAAGCAAATGGTGCGATGCACTCATCCACCTCCTGCAAGAAAGGGCCACACAATCACACGTTTTCTTCTTCTTGGCCTTTAATTAGACCTGCACATATACACTCACTAAGTGTCATATTGAAGGGAGATTAGAGGGACTTAGGGTGTGTTTAGTAGCTTGTATGTCTCTAGCATGACTATCTCTCCTGATACAGGCTGAGCCTGGACATGCTGAACGCATACAACTGCACAGTGTTTGGTAGCCTATATATGCTGAGACATGCTGAGTTGAGATCTTGTTTGGTGGGCTGTATCTGTGGTCTAGACATGGCTGAGAGGCTTTGCTGAGAGGTTTTGGTGGGTTGAGGTCAGCCATGCTGACTAGGGAACCTCCACTTGTGGGTTCTCTCCTGGGCATGGCTGAGAGGCTTTGGTGGGTTGAGGTGGGCATGGCTGAGAGAGCTCATACATCCTACCAAACACTGAAAAGTGGGTTGAGAAGAGAATAGATGAGCGGATGCACTCTACCAAACACACCCTTAAAATCCCATAGTTCTTAAATTTTAGTCTAGCCACCATTACACTAAGACATTTTATTATAAGGATCATTTTATAGTTTGCATGCGACACTTTAGGTTACATAATCTTACAATCTCCGATTTGGTGTATGTAGTGACTTGAGACTTCACTATTAGGTGCACACTATGCATCCATCAAGCCAACCTTAACTGAATTGAGATGAAAGAATCATGGTTATCGCAAAGTCAATTTGTCGGCAAGATCTGTATCACAGTCAAACAATCCACTGTAATGGGAATTTTTTTTGAACTTTTTTGTTATCCCACAACATCAGTTATATACAACGTAATGTCGATAACATCAACGGATAAAACACAACCTTTAATTAAATTCATCCTAAAATGTCACCATATGAGCAACAATAATGTGCATATATAAACAACGTATTCTTTAATAGTACAAGGACTTACGATAATGCCCATCAATACAACACAACTAAACTTGCCACGGGCTACCAAAGTCGTCAGCGGATCCGCCATTCTCATAAGATAAAACTATGCTCAATATGACATTAGTTCTTCACTTTTCTTTTATAGATAAGTATTTCAATCCCATTTATTTTGAATTTTCGTAGTACTTATCACAATTATTGGTCTTACAGTCAGTTATACAAGGACCAAGACAAAACTCCACACGATTCAACTTTTATAGTAGGAGTGCCAATCACACACTACTCCCACTCTTTTATGGAGATTTTTAGTTAGGGTTTTTTTAACCTTTCATAATAGAGCGTATAGTCCTTAGTGCCTTATTAGTGGCAAAGTTTCTTTACAGCTTTTCAATACGTACTCGGTTATTCTTTTATGTCGACTTAATTTGATCCCAGTAACATAATTAGTACTCATCCTATTATGTGCATATATACGCATACTTTTAAGCTCCTATTATTAATGTGATGACATATACTTGATCATCACTTGTTAAACTTTTATTGATAGCTCCCATTGTTAATGTGTGGACGAAAATGACTGTCTTGCCACACCTTTTTTTATACAATCTTCACAAGACAATTATCGGTGGTATAGAATATTTCTATTTCCATACCACATATATATAATCCCTTGTATTTATCCTTTCAGAACTTCCCAGAGGGAAATTCCTTTAAATATGGAACAAATCATTAGTTATGACCAAACATTGCACATGCTCTCACTGGTCTTTAATATGAAATTTACCACCTCATTATTGGGAACATTCCTTTTATTTCTTTTCACCAAAATTTATTTTCTAGGTGGCAAGAAACCTTTTATTTATTCGGTCCACACAATTAAATTATCATTTACTAAGAACCATATAGAAAGGTAATTTTACTTTCATTTATTGAAACTCAAAATCTAATGAGCAACAAACAATATTCATCACATGACCAATAGAGTGTAGCTATCAATCAAATTTCATGGTTAACAAATTACCCATAAAATTTCCAATTATGGAGTTGAACAAATGTCCGGTTTGGAATATTCTTTAAGTAAACAAAGTAACATATATATGTTCAAACTTTAATGCGTCGAGTAATAAGTTTCAAAAATAACTTTGACATGCGTTTGAGCTTATCTTTGCGTATAACTCAAACACACAACCTTGTCCATTTAACCAGTAATGATCCTAATAATATGCTTTAATGAGCAAATGAATTCTTAGAGTGTGCCTGTCTATCTTTGGATAGACAAGCACACACCAAGAATATTGATATGTTCTTTTCTCGATTCTTGCATAAACAAATCAATCACACAAATCTGCACTCTATCTTTGGATAGATATGTATATTCACAAAATATCCATAAGCCCCTTTCCTATCAAAAATTGTAAGCAATGGACCACCTTTGGGTGACCTCTAGCATTATTATTTAGTGATAATAATTTTTCAGCCATTTTTCTTATATAGAATCTCATATGGATGAATAATTCCTTGTGAAATGTTTGAAAACTTTGGTGACAAACAAGCTTTACATTTCTTCTATAATATAGTCCATAATTAATTGCTCAAGATATTTAAGCCACACCACTTTGGTGACTAACATCCTATCTATAATAGGCATTTATGCACAAACTTGAACTAATGAATGCATACTAAATATGTACTTTCTTTATAAATCTAGGCCACTTTGGTGACTAACAAGCCTTTTCTATTTTGTGAATATTTAGTATGTAAACCATTAAGAGATGAACCTTAACCTTTTTCATGTGTAATGAGTAAGCCTCATTGCACTTTAACCCAAAACTTTCATTCGGTGCATTACCTAAAATGTGGAACTAAATTTTTTTAATTTTCTCCATACATTACAGAGATCAAATAATATCTACCCTCTCCAAACAACACCTTTAACCAATAGCTACAAATATCTTTCATTGTCCATTTCTTTACATACAACATTCGTATGCTACTATAGAAAATCTTTTCCATTGTAACATGGGGCAAAGATACTTTAACATTATTTGACTCCACATGAATAGAACATCTCACCAAAGCAAACATATTTCCTTTATTTTCTTAGTGCATAACTGCAACCATACGGTTGTGTCAAGTTCTTTACTATAATACATTAAGAGCCACGTTAACTATTGTGTCCCATATTACACCATAGCATTGCACCAATGTGCATGTAATGTGAAACCTAGTGCTCACGTAGGTATGCGAACATGTTTTGCCCAGAAAACTTTTATAGACAAGACAACACATTTCATCTAAGTAATAAAGCCCAATGTCTTTACACTCCCATACAACCAAAAGCTACACTATTGGAGGGAGAAAACAAAATGGTGCTTTAGCTATTATGATGGACTGCATTTCGCAATACGTTTCTCGGTCTTACATACAAATCAAAGCAATAGCTTTTGTCTAGTCATTTTTGTCTATGCAAAGAGAGGGAAACTAAAATGCATGCTTTGCACAAAATCTATGTTGGGTAAACCAAATCATTTTGCTATATGCAGAACACCTCTTATGTGTATATCATCTTTCCTAGGTTGTTCATGAACATTGCAGTGCAACATGAACAATACTTTTATTTTGTCAAAGTGCATGGACAACCATTACAAGCTTCTTTAATGCATCAACAAAAATTGCCAATTGCTCATTCATGAGAAAATCATGCAGATCGCTCATTCATATGCAAAACTTTGCTGCACAAACAATGCTAACAATACCATGATATGCTCATAGTGCTTACTATCATGTAAATCTTAATGCTCATGAATGCAAACAAAACAGTCATGTTCCACTTCTTTATGCATTTAGAAGAAAAGAAGTAGCACCAGATATTAGCAACAACAAAAAGCTGAAAGAGCAAACTTGCACAAATCATACTTTCCTTTCCACTCGATCAAGGTTAACATCCGAAATTGAACAAAGTTCACCTTCTCACTGTCGTAAACAAGCATGAGGTAGATAACCATCACAAACTATAATGTCAAAAATGATCTCTAAAAACAACAATGTTGGGGGTACTAAACATCTCTATATGAGCCAGCCACGGCATCCCACGTGGTACCTACATGGCGAAAGATCAAGCCAACTCAAGTCAAAGTCAAGTCAAGGAGGCTATGAGATACATGAGAGAAGTTAGTCCACCATGGACCAAATTCCTTCCCACCTCTCTAGTCCACTGTAGACTCATGAACGGTAGTCAAGGAGGCTATAATGTTGCTCGCTGTGCTGGTGATAATCTGTTATCTAAATATATGCTGTGATGTAGTTCCTATACTACTGATGAGATTCACTGTTTCTGGTCATGTTAAGTCTTCAGATTAGTTTTATTATATTGCCTAATTATCCAACATCTTCCACAGGGCCATATTCCTTTAATTTGATCATGGCATAGCCCATAATATATGGCACCAGTATCGGACCCCGATACCGGTAATGGTAAAATGCCGTTTCCTTCTCATACTCAAATCAATCATCAACTCTGTTTGTCACGAAGACAAGTACACTTATAGATGACTGAACATGTCAAGGCCCGAAGAATTTGTGCCGTGACACGCATTCAGTATTACGAGACTGAGCTAAATGAACTTCCCTCCTGTTCTCCAATGCAATGATCGGATGCATCGTCATTCACCTATTGGCTTTACTAAATTATTACTAGCCGACAAATGTCCGGATTCTTCTGGCAGCGCGCAACGCATGCCCAGATCCGTTCCTAACGCTTGCGTCTCCGGCCGAGTAAAGCTTACGTCGATGAATGCATGAATCACCAGCGGAAGAAAAGCATCGCAACGGACCATAGAAATGAAAGCGAAACCTCCTTCCGTCTCGTCCTCCCAGCGCACATGCCTGTCTCACAAAAGCACGAAAGCCCACAAACTGGTGAATTTCTCAGCCTCAGCTTCCGGACGTCGATCACACTATCACTCTACTACGAACCCGCCACAAAACCGTGGATGCTAATTGAAAAAATGGGCGTCCTTGGGTATATGCTAAGAATTTCCCATCGATTCTACGTTGCCGTTACTAAAATTCAGCAAACTGGACGGCAACACAAAGTAAAGCAACATCACCTTGCAATCAATCTGGACATACATTTGTTACAGATCTCACGTTTCTACAACTTGGTCACGAAGTGCACACCACACGTAACCAGTACTAGGCTACTAGCTATACTGTAGTAAATATTATGTCCTTATAGCAGTGTATCAAAAACCTATAATTTAGAACCGTTCAATGTGAAATTCATGTAAAATTTATATGCTCTAAACAGGCCTTCCCTTGTATGGTGAAACAACTATAATCTCTGCAAAACCAAAATATATATACTCATAATTTGACTCTTACAATTATGGTGAAACTACTATCGCAGGAAACTTGTATTCCAACGGTGCAGAGCAAAAGCCATCACCTTCCGGCGTGGCCCTAGAAGTTCCCCGTTTCCAGCAGCATCGCTCCCGGCCTCGGGCCCCCGGGCCGGCACCACCACAAGGCGCAAACCGCCGAATGGAAGCAGCGCGTCATCTCTCTCTCTCTCTCTCACTCGTCTTCTAGAACGCTCCTCCATCCTCCTCTTCCTCCCTCCCCGACGCTTCCATTCCTTCCTCCAACCCCACCCCTCCTCCTCTCCCTCGCCTCCGCATTTCCTCCTCTTCCCCCGACTCCGCGTCGGCCGCCGCACCATCGACGTACGCCACCCGAAATGCTCTTCCTCTCGCCGTGCGCGACCTGCCCCCAAAACCGGCCACCACCCTCAGGGACCGCCACCCCCGCCGGCGCCGGCGGCAACGCTCGCCGCGTAACGCTGCGCCTCAGGCCGCCAGGAGCGCCGCTGGTGCAGATTACGCCGCGGCGGTGGCGGCTCGTCAAGTTCCAGGGCTGCGCGGCGGCGTCACCGGCCGCACCGACGGGCCGGCCAGTGAAGGCGCCGCCGCCGGTGCCGGTGCCGGTGCCGGCTCGGACGACGGCGGAGAGGTTGGGGTCGCTGCGGGAGATGCGGCGGGTGTGGTGGTTGTGCGGGGTGGGGTACTGGGTGCAGGGGTTCCGGTGCTTTCCGTGGCTGGCGCTCAACTTCCACCTCACGCGCGGGCTCGGGCTCAGCCCCGCCGCTCTCCAGCTCGTGCAGAACGCCGGCAACCTCCCGCTCGTCGCCAAGCCGCTCTTTGGGGTCCTCTCCGACGCCGTATACATCGGCCGCGCGCACCGCCTCCCCTACATCTCCATCGGAGGTAATTCACCCGTCCTTTTTTCCTCCATTACTACGATTACGAGCCTCTGTTCTTCCTCATTTGTTGGACATTGCTGGCGGTAATTGTGCTCGATCTGGTATGTCCGCTGTTGTGTCTATTCTTTCGATTCCTTCTAAATGAGATGAAGTAATCGAAACAAATGTGATAATGAGTTCCCCTCGGCTTAGAAATCTTATTTCAGAAGAAAATCTGCAACGATTTGGGGGAAGCACAGTAGGTATTAAGTCGTACTACGGTATTGTTTTAAGTAGGAAGTTACTATTGTCGTGGGCAATATGGCTGCTTTCCTTTTATGCTCATTTTACATCATAGTTGCTCTTTAACATTTTCTGGAAAAATAAGGATAAAATTAAACAACAGCCATGAAAAATACTGAGCTTCTGAGCACGTTGAAAGTGACAATAGTTTTATGTATCTGTCTGAAGTTGAAAATGCTTATGGGTGTTGGAGTTCAACAACTGCAACCACTGTCCAATTTCACTGTTTGATTAGGATTGAATTTCTGTCGTGGGATTACTAATTTCTCATTAGGGTAATATTAGCCATCTGATTGATCGGACGACTTTCTTAAGCACTAGCCAGCTGCTGTAGTTTAAGCCACTTCTGCTGGAGTAGTCGGCACCTGTTCTAGGGAAAGATGCGTTTTGCAAAGCATCATGGGTATCTGGTGGATGGAATACTGCACTTTCCTGCCCGATGTGTTCCTCCTCTTATTGCTAGTCACACATTTCGAGCTTCGCAAAGTTGGTAAATCTCAGAGACTACCCTTATTCTGGTGGTACCTGATGCGTGGTTCACTCACACTCGTAGTCACATGATCTGAGCTTTGGCAAGTAGGAATTCTCATAGGGCACCTGTATTCTGTGGTATTTGTGAGAAGCTGCTGGAGGGTGTCTTGTGGTCCACTAATCTCTGAAAGCTGCCTACCTTAGATTTACCTTGGCTGCTCCATCAAGCTACCCAACTCATTTGGCATTAGTGTGCCCAAGATCCCCCCCTTGCCGTACTGTGATTGGGACAGGCTCTTCGTGATGTATGTCCTAGTCCTAACTTAAGGAGGATAATCCAAATGAAATGATGCCGATTCGTTCGTATTATTTACACACAGTTTGGCCATTTTTCTTCAGTACTTTGTTCTTTTTTGTTTTTTCCTACTCATAAACTCTGATTGCCTGCTGCTTTCATTTCCAGTTTATGGTTATATAAGAACTCAATGTATCCTAATACTGTTACTGTTGAAAATTAGCATGAGTTCCCAACAAAATTATTATAAGAATAATAATCATATTTCCATGTTCAATGGTTATCTTTCTATGCCAACAAAAGTGTATTAAAATAATTGTTAATTCTACAGATGAAATTGGTTAAGTAGCCAAGTCTGAAAATTGAATGAGTTGTTAAATTGATTTATGCTAATGTTCGCTACTGTTGTGTACTTTCAGCATTACTGCAGCTTATTGCTTGGGGAACACTTGCGATCATGCCAGTTACGGGTGACACATTTCCAACTCAAATGGTATGCATTCTAGTTGGAAATCTTGGAGCATCTGTCACAGAAGTTGTAAGTGATGCTGTTGTCACGGAGTTCAGTAGAACACAGAAGACTGGTGTACTACAATCTTATGCATTCATAGGTCTGGCAGCTGGATCCCTTTTAGGAAACTTGTCAGGTGGTTATGTTCTGTTGAGAACACAGGAACCAAAGATTATGTTCACAGCATTCTCGATCCTCCTTGGCCTCCAACTAGTACTCTCCATCAGTACAAAAGAGACACTGCCGAGCTCCCATGGAAGCTCCAACAGTCTTCTTGTCAGAAGCTCTTTGTCAGCCAATCTTTGCAAGCAATTCTCAAACTTGATGACTGCAATCCACGAGGAAAGGATATTTTACCCACTTGCATGGATCATGACTTCGTTTGCTGTTGTACCTATTCTTTCTGGAACGATGTTCTGCTTTCAAACACAGTATCTGAAGCTTGATTCATCAATCATCGGTCTTTCGAAAGTCATGGGGCAGGTTATGGTCCTATCTCTAACTGTCCTTTACAATCGCTATCTTAAAAGAATCCCTTTGAGGCGCCTTGTGAGTGGGGTTCAGATAATGTATGCTTTAGCAGTTCTCTCAGAATTGATCCTAGTGAAGCAAGTAAACCTTATGTTGGGGATACCAAACGAGATATACGTGCTTTGTTTCTCAGCTCTTGCTGAAGCAATTGCTCAATCAAGGTCCTGCCATTCTCAGTTTTGTTATCAAGCCTCTGCCCGCCTGGTTGTGAAGGTTCACTCTTCGCTTTCTTCACTTCTGGGCTAGTGTTTTCAGCAATACTAAGTGGTGTCTATGGTGTTGGATTGTCTACACTGATTGGGTTGTCTGCTGGGGACTACTCAAACTTGCCTTTGGGTATTTTGCTGCAAAGTTTGGCTGCATTGTTACCTTTAGGATGGATATCTTTTGTACCTGAAAAATGGACTGCCGATGAGAAGGTTGTAAAGCAAATATGAAGCAGAAGCATTGACATCAGATACAGCACAACCATAGAGATCTTGATAGATAATCACACTGTAGAGCAATTTCTCACCGACGCAACTCTGTATGGAATTACATGTACAGGTATCCAAAAGTGTTTTTTTTTCTGGTTTCTAATCCATAGTTCTCCCAATTAATGTACAGCATACGGCTCAGATTATTCCGGCTGAATACTGACATCCAGTTGCATTCAATCATTCTGGCCTGAAGACTGGAGCACATTCGGCCATTGTTCTTTTTCAGAACTCGAAATCTTGAACTGAAAACCTAGGAAAGATAAAAGAAATTCTTCGAAGAGAGTGAACAATAATTAATTTCAGAAACAAAGGAGAACAAATTGATCCGAAGGAGAACCATTTTTCTAATACAGTCGAGAAAAACTGTATTAGCTTTAATTGCAAATATTGAACATTGGTGTGATCTTGGTGATTAACTTACAGAATAATAAAATGAATGTTATGTCATTGTCTGGTTTAACATGGTCAAACATCTGACATTGTGAATATTGGATCCATAAAATATGTAGATTGAAGCATTATTTTCTAAAATGTACTTCATTTTAAAAAAGGGTCAGACTGGGAGGCGACGGTACGCCCGTTTGCTTAGCGCACACTTTCGATAGTCCAGTCCACTCCATGTGAACCGTGTAGCCCGAGCGAGAGGCCAGCCTGTCACAACCAAACCGAACAAGCCACGGCCTCAGCGTGAGCTCACGTTGCTTCATTGTCCAAATCAGCGTCTCCAAGCTCAAGCATGAGAGCCCAGTTGTTTCCCCTTACATACATGGACAACAATCTAGATTCTCTCCATTTTAAAGATTCAAAATGTTTTATCTCTTAAACCGTGTATCTAATCCACGATCTATTTTTGCCATTGAGTTTGTCTCAACGAGGGCTTCAAAATTAGATCCCACTTAGACATGTTTCGATGATTTTTTTTCGAGCTCATAAGTTATCAACTAGTAATACGTGAGTTACTATATTATTTGCATGTTGTTACAATCATATAATAATGTCATCTTAGCATATTTGTAAACTTGATTTTAAGAAAATGGTGCCTATGTATACTTATCCAGCTGTTTCACTAATCTTATCTAATTATCAGCACATAATAATGCATTTTCCACATCCGTCTTCAAGAAAATAGTGTCGGTGTATACTTATTCGACCGGTTCATAGTACGTACTAAACTTTTATCTATCACCATCCCATAATAATATATTCCCTCTTATTAAAAATAGTTAAGCATCTATGGTTACACAAGAGTTTCAAAACTAGATTTCACTTAGATATATTTTGTCGACTTTTTCTTATGTATAATAACTATCAACTAGTAAAATGCGCAAGTTACCTGCCTATCAATTAAAAGTTATCATATGATAACTCAGCACTAATACCGTGATAACTCTATAAATTATTTATGGTAACTTCTAAGGCACAAAAAAAATGTCGTTGTAGCATGCCCATGTGTAATTTAGTTTTGAAGGCCTCGTCAAGAAAAAGTTGAAGGTGAAAATAAATTATAAATTGAGAACACAGTTGAGAGTTAAAACATTTTGAAATTTTAGATTTAGAAAGATCTTGATGCCGTCATCTATTTCGTCCATTGTACATGCGTGCAACTGACTGTAGCTGCAACAATACATGCAAGCATTTCACCCTGCGTCTCAACTACTAAGATGTTAACTTTAAGGTGGGTAACTAATGCATTACCATGTGGTAACTAAAGAGTAAAAAAAAATATCGGAACATACCCAAATGGGATCTAGTTTTGAAGCATTTGTTGAGACGAAGCTAACGATGAAAACAAATTGTGAACCGAGTAGACCATTTGAGCTATAAAATATTTTTAATTTCTGAAAATGAGATCTTAATGTGCTAACATTATTATTTTTGTCATTTTTCCCATGTGAACTTAGCAATACATTCTACATGCACTTTTCCTTATCTATTCACCACGCGGTGGAAAGATCGCTATCATTAGATCGATTGGATGCAACATATGAGACGGCTCTTACAATATTAGTGTGTTAAGTCAGTTTCAGAATATTTAAAAAGTAGATTTTCTATTTAAAAATATATATATTTTACGGTAATCATGCCGTTTGAGCAAAGAACAGAAAAGATAATGATGAAAAACTCATCCACGTGCTGGAGTACTATAAAACATGGTGAAAAAGTTCTGTCGGCAGCCAAATAAGAGGACGCTGAAACTCACAACTGAGCGGCCAATCTGTGGATCCAACGTGCCAGAGCTACCTCATTTGCGGAATTTTCTGTGAACCTTACTATGTCCATCTGTTCTATTACATTGTCTCTGTGGGGTGGTTGCCTCCATGTCCACGGAATTGATTGAGCTTTCAGCTACAAGTTTTGCGAAGTAGAAATGTATCCGTAGCTACTTATGCAAACTATGTTTCCGTGGTCTTGTTATGGTATTCTAGATAATCTCGCTCCACAACAGAACACGAGCAATTGACTAGTCTGTATGTTTTAACAGAGCAGTCGATTTGGTATATAAGCAGCATCAGATACAAATGTTTAGTGTTATAGAAAGAAGTAACTCTTTTTCTCTCGAGAATCAACCATAAGGTTAAGCTTTATTCAATTGAGTGAAACTACATTCATGCTGGATACATCCTACAAGAAACTCCGGATACACGGCTTACGAATAGCATTTATCGGCCTACACAGACATTTGTCGCCAGCCTAAAATCGCTGAACCTTCCATTCAACTCCTGGATTTATGTTAACACGCCCATGGGTACCATGTAGGGTCAGTTGGAGAGCATCGCTGCAGGGGATTGCATATGCCATCACTGACCATATCATACGATCGTGCCATCGCCCTACAGCTACTTCGAACGCCCCTCGGTCACCCAGATGACTGCTCCTAAACCCTCATTAAGCTCCGCGGGACTGACATTGCTGAATTGTTCCAGGTTTCTTATGGTGGTCTTCAGGTTGCTGCCGGAGATGGTGTGGCGCTCGGCATCACCGCTATCATTGCGATGGTCTCTGAAATCACGTCTGTTCCAAGATCAATCTTGCCACCTTGTCAGCATCTGGCCTTCATTATAGTGAACGCTGTCATTATGCGCCCTTTAAAGTGACCACATGCTGCACATGATCATGGATCCCTGATTACCTGGACAAAACTTTTGATCAAGGGGATCACCGGTCCACGTCAAGGGGTGCAGTTTGGGAAGATCCATGCTGTCAGAAGTTGAAATCTCCCCCAGAATACCTTAAGCTCTGTAAGACTAACAAAAGTTCATATTCTCGAATCTCGACATGCCACGCGCCATCTTCGCAAAGTGCTTCATATTCTCGACATGCTATCTTCGCAAAGTGCTTCTTGTTGCCATGAATCCGTGGGTAACTCTAGCACCAGAAAACCCTCACCTTAGGAGGAACCTGCAGTGCCCAGAAGTTTCTTCCACATCATTCACATGTCACCAACAGAGTTCAATGCAACGCTACTTCAATTAGATTCTTCAGTTAACATATATAAGATGGAACAGAATACCTGCCAAAAAAAGAAGATGGAACAGAATATGGTTTGTTCTTTTTGAAAGTTCATGCAAATGGACCCTGCTATAATCTGTAGATTGGTATCCACCACCAGAAAGGTATCATTTACCAGCTGCACATCCATTAATTCCTTTGTGCTGGCAATAAGCAAATTTGATTCTGATCTAAAGAGAAAATTATAAAAATAAAACGTGAAACTACAATAATTGTTATAAAAAAAGCTTGGTGCTAATGGATAGCATGGTGCCTCCACGGAGATACATTTTTTTTTCATTTTAACTCGACCGTGTGCATCAGTGCAGTGACGGCTCGTGTGCATCAAATGCAGTGAAGACTGTATGTATGTATGCCTGCCTGAGAGGCAGTCCTTTCACTGACTTTGATTCTTTTATCATCGTGGAGGCAATGCAATAACTGCAAGCCGACTTAATAAGTTTGGCGTATCCTCGCTTAATCAGCTGTATGGTACTAAATCTTAGCGCGTACCGGCTCGACGGGCGGAGGAGCGAGATCATGCCGGGCCGGGCCCGGCCTGGGCGTTGCAACGTGGAGGGGTGGAAGCGGGTCAGCTCGGGTTATGGGGAGTCGAGAAGGGCGAGAGGCGGACCGTTGAGACTCCGTTGCCGCCTTCGCCTGATCCGGATACAAGGCCGCTGCCACCGCCTGTGTCGCCACGGCCGCCGTCGGAGCCGGATCCCTCGTCGCTGCGGCTGCCACCGGAGACGCGCCGCAAGTCGATGGGCACCTGTGGTAATATGTTGGCTGGTGGCGAGACGAGATGCGGACACCACGTTAGAGAAATAAAAGTGGAAAACAAAAGTGAAGGAAATAAGGAAACTGAAATAGAACGGGGGAGAAGCAATAAAAGCAAAACAAATTAGATCCAAACTTTTATCCGCAATCTCTCTTCAAAAAAATAATTGATTTTCTGAGTACCAAAAAGTCAACACACCAAAAAAATAGAAATACACTTGAGGCAAATGATCACGTCTCATATGCAAAATAGAAATACACTTGAGGCAAATGACCACACTTAATCAGATCCGATTTAGTGTGCATGTGTGCACATACTTCGATCAAATATGTCACATCGTATCAATTCCAGTGAGCAAACTTGGATGGATAGGTATTCTCGATCCCGCCATTAGACCATATATTTTTGTAGACTTTTATCTGAAAAGTGGTATTGCCTTCAATTTAGGCTATAGAACCGTCGTTGCACATTTGCGTCTTCGCTTCATTTGACGAATCCACGTCCAAGAATATATTTGGATCGGAAATTATATAGTTTGTGCAACCATTATTCACAATCCATGTATTTTTCTTCTTTTTTCTTAAGAAGTTCAGAACGATACTAGAACTTTTTTGGCGGGAGTATAAGACAGACACGTAGAAGCCATACATAAGCTAAAAAACATTGAAAGCTCCACCATCTTCGCTTCATTTTCCCGTCCACGTCGTATAATTTATTTTGGAAACCAAATGGTTTGTGCAACCACTGTTGGTAGTTCAAGTATCATTTTTTCTTCTTTCAGATGTTAGGAAAAATATACGAGACTTTCTTTGGAGAGAATATACTAGACCTTTTTTCTACTAGAGCATAAGTTCACAAGTTTAGAAATCTTTTTTAGAGCATGTGTTAAAATTATAGGGTTAACAAATTAAATAGCACATACGACATAATGAATAACGGTATTATACACCTCATTATGTTCTATCAACTTATCATAGACTATTTCAGAATTAGCGTCTACACATGGCTCAACAGTGGTGCTCTTAAATTAGTAAAATAGAGCATGAAAATCAACTTCTATATCGTTTACGTTACAATTTGGATAGCCCAAAACAGATTGCACATCATTAATATTACAACATGGCGCATCCAAATTAGAAATTTCAAAAGTCGCATCATGTGTATCATCACTTTGTACGTCCAAGTCACTAGGTAAATCAGTGATATCATATGGGGCACAAAAATCGATTGGTCAAGTGATGTCGTGGAAACAATGTCATCATATCTAATCAATTCCACACGAGGAATATCACCAGTTTCATCATGTGAAACACTAATTTCAGCACTAATATGTGAGTCCAAAACATGAGTTGAGTTGTGATATGGATATAAGTGAAGTATTATCACATAACTTTCTTTATCACAAAGAGCATTAAGTAATTCATCATAAACAATATTCTTAACTTGTGGCAAAAGTAAAGTAACAATTGGTTCCATTCTATGTTGCTCTAAAATAGCTTGTGTGGTGGACAAAGTTAGTTCAGTCAACTCAACATATGATGCTTTTAATTTATCAAGACAAAACAATAGCATGTGGAGTGTGGGAATTGGTACTTTTATTATTACCATGTAGGCTCAACTCATGTGTGTTAGGTAACAACAGTGAAGACGAGTCACAAACTTGAAGAGGTGCGACGTTCGCAGCAACGGTGGAAGTAGTTATAGTAGGTGTAGCACTAGAAGAGATATCAGAAGCAATTCTTGTTGTAGAGAATCGTACCATGCGCCTGCTCATCTTATGAAGTCATCTCTTTATCTCATGTTCAGTTTTACAAGCGAGATAATAAATGATTGATAGAATAATATTCCTTATGCACAGCTATATCCTGAATTTCTCGATTCAAGCCTCTTACAAATCTGTTCATGATAGCTTCTTCACTTTCATATGCATCACAATGAAACAAATAAAATTGTAGTTGTAGATAGTATTCCTCTATGATGTTACTACCTTTTCTAAATGTTGAAATTCATTCAACCACTTATGTATGAAGACACAAATTTAGCTCGCATAATTTTCTTCATGTTAGACCATAAGCTAGGTATGTCTGGATTTAAATTCATATTCATAATTCCACCAAAGTGATGCCCAATGAGTGAACGCACGAATGACAACCTCTACTTGCGTATGCCCGGGAATATAGAAATAAGAAAAAAAAATTGATCTATGTCTATCTCCCAAGTGAGGTAAACATCAGGATCACTAGTTCCAGCAAAACATGGAAGAGTGAACGTATATGTATCATGTGTATCTCATTGTTGTACCGTTTGGTGTGGTTATCGTACTTGCCATGGTGATGATGAAAAAGCACTCACCTCAGGGTATGGCACATCTCTCACTACAGATCTAGCCCAAAAACTGATTATTCCGAAACCTTTCATTGTTAGTAGAAGACAAGGAAACAAAATCACAAGCATATGCCCCTATCAACTACTAGGATGTGGCTACAAAGCACTCAACACTCAAGCCAAATCATGATTCTTAAAATTTCTTACCATGCAGCAAGTGGTGACCGGCAATCAACGGTGTCAAATACCTTCGGAGATGGAATAGAGTGATTGCCAAGTAGTCGTATAGCAGCACGAAGTAGAGTCTGTGGAGCTTGGTAGGTTTAAGTATGGTAGCAAGAGTTAGCAAAAATCAAAATAGCAATGCAAGTTGAAAAGATGCTCAAGAATGCTAGCCCTAACTGCTGGACTTTGACCAGAATGAGTAAAAAGCAACCCTAAGGCTAGACATTGAATCAAAGTGGAAAAGGGATGAAAAATGTGGACCCTTAGGGTGAAGATCCGGGTTGTCTAGAAGAAATCTCGAGCCTGATTCGTACCCTCTAGGTGAAGGTTCGGGTTGTCCAGAAGAAATCCGGACTCTGAGCCGGACCCTCCGAGTGAAGGTCTGAGCTGTCCAGAAGAAATCCAGACCCTGATCTGGACCCTTTGGGTTGGGCTCCGGGTTGTAGATCTAAAACATAAAACGGCAATATCTCCCAAACCACTTGTTGGATTGAGCTGAAATTTTAATCGTGGACTCCTTGAATAATACCTGATTTTTCTAGTATTTTTTCAAAAAAAATTGGCCACTTTTTTTCCTAGTCCGAATTGAGCTCTGATTTTGAGTTCCAAGAAAATCCGATTCAAACTTTGATTCCAGTAGTAGTCCTTCTGCCCAAGGGAACGATGGTGGTGGTGATCCTTGTCACAACAACTCTTATTATTTTTTCTTTTTTTCTTTTTTTTCTCTTTTATGGATGAACTAAAGAACAAAGCTGCAGCAGAAAAGGAAAAACACAAAACATAGGTTTGATCTAGTAGGGAAATTCTAACACGAACCAATTTAGGACTAGCAACTTAGTATGATTAATGCAGCAAAGATTCAATAATGCAAAATACTAGATTGAAAATTGCAAGCTCAGATTGGTATGGAATAGAAAAAAAATTGTGAAATTTTTGGCTTTATGTGGACGATAAGAAAAACGATACAATCTTGAACTAAGGTACATGGTAAAGTTCTCAATGAGAAATCTGGTTTGCTCTGATATCACCTGATGAGCACTAGGGTGTTCGGATCTTTCAAAGTGAGATCGATTTGAGTGGATATAACTTTGACGATCCGACTACAACCATGTGACGATGATGCACCCTAGCAATTACTAAACTAACTCCGAACGCAATTGACGATGTTGAGAACACGGTCAACCTTGAACATGAGGTTCTAATCCCTACAAGCAATGAAAGAACAAGTAAGAACTATGAAGAAGCAATCTGAAATTGCGGATATAGAGGAAGTGTAACGATAAATTGGAGTTCCAATAGGTTGTTGAACACAATCGACGGACGTAGATATGAGTAGCAATCTATTAACTAAACAAAACCCACGAAATACAAGGACTCTAGGGGGGTATTTATAGGTAGAAATAAGATTCCTGGCCGAAACAAACTCTAACTGCCAAATCTGGATCGGATTGGGGAAATACGAATCCTCTGGGCTAAGGTCCGAGTGAGGGTCCGGGCAAAATCAGGACCCTCTGGGTTGAGGTCTGGGCTCTCCAGTAGCAATCCATACCCTCCGGGCTGAGGTCCGGGCTCTCCAGTAGCAATCCAGACTGTCCGGTGATGGTCCGGATTTTGACGGTGATCGAAGCTTGATTGTATATCTTCTTTGTTCCCTTGTCGTCCTCCCTCATCTAGCAATTATGGTGGCTTCATTGTCCGGAAGTCTTCACTTGGCGTCCCTCCTCCTCTCGAGAACTTGAACTTAAATCCCCTCCGGCTCTTGAAGATCTTGATGGACCTTCTCTTGTCCTTCAGAGCTTGAGCCAGGGATGTAGTGGAAATAGGGGTAGCTGTGGACGTGTCTATTAGGGTCATGGTCTCATTAGACACGGTCTTCCAAGTGACACTTTGACCATTGATTTATTTAAAAGCATATTGTTTTAAATAAAAATAATTATATATTACGAAAGTATGTGTCATAATGAATCTAGTAGTATCAATTCATTTTGTCAATATTAATAATACTCTCTATATTAATAGTCGAACTTAAAAATATTTGATTATCTCATATTGTAAAATTATTTATATCTTTTATCGGACAGTGATCCACGAAAAACCAGCATATTCTCATGTTGGCCCATTTATAGAGATTCCAATCATCACGCAACCACCAGCCCAATAAAATAATTCCACCACTCAGCAAGATTTTCACATTGCAGTCACGCTCTGCAACTGTAAAGAATGGAACCTTCCGATCGAGCCTCTGATCGAGAAAGCAACACTTCACTTGCCAGTGCCTTTAGTCAGAGCATAGGGGTAGTTTAGAATTAGATTACATTAGATTAGATTAATCAGCAGCACGATGGAAGGGAAGGCACACCTAGTGGAGCGAGCCAATTAAACTGCACATTCCCCAACTCCTATTGCTGCTTCCTCACATTCGTCTCCTGTCAGAAGGGCTCAGATCTGGTTGCGCTAGTGAACAAGTTAACAGCCTGACAACAGCTCTTCCTCTCGTGGGTATAGTGAGAGAGATCGAGAATAGTGAGAGAGAGAATGGGAGAGAGATAACAATATAGAACAGAAGGACCATGTGTTTGTTTCCGGGTTAAGTCAGCATGTGGCAAACATGTATGCACTGGACTCATCTCAGACGATGGGAACCAGAGGAAGCGACACGGTAGCTTTGCTTCCCCTCACTCGATCCTCCACGCCTCAATAGTTCCCAAGGCTAGGTGGCTATCTGGGAGTTCAGGATTCAGACAGTATGGAATGTAAACGATGGATTATAAAAAATCCTTTCTGCAATGCAACAGGATCGAGCTGACTGGCCGTGCTTGATGATGATGATGTTGGAGTAATGCTGATCTGGGGATTGGATGGAGAGCGTGCATCTCTGACGTAAAATGTCACTGCTCGAATTTGCTACCTCGTGATTTTGCTCCGAAACTGAACCGGATGAGATTTGGCATTGATCATTGGAAAAAGAAAAGAACAGAACTGACAGCTACATTAGAAATAGACCACAAAAGGGGGCGATTTTTGGCCAAACTATGTTAGTGCTTGCAGTTTGCTATAGGCGGGACAAGGTTTTGGCTCCGGTGTGGAAAATACTCCCCAAGGGACCGGTAGATCTGGTCACCGTGGTTACCTGCCAGTAGCCGGAATTTTACTGACCGAAATAATCCAAATTTATCTAAGAAATTTAAAATTTGCTAAACTTTATTCAAATTAGTATGAAATTTATCTTTTCCACTTGCATCTATGTTTCTCGAGCGAGGGGGAGGGGGTGGTCCGGTACGGTTACTGGCGGGTAACAAAAGTACCGGTTGGTACTTGGTAACTAAAATCCTAGGTGGGGCTTTGGATGCAACGTATCCTTGTCAACAATCGTACTCACTCAGTACAATAGTCACTAGGATGTTGGTTTTTAGTGTTGTTTGAAGTGTTTTGCTTGTTCTGAAACAGGTTATAACATATGGATTTATGCTTGTACCAGTTGTCAACCGTTCATTTGCATGACAATAACTGAACTGCATAAATCGTGAACCAAACCCCAATTATGGAATCTTTGCTCTATCCATCCTTGGCTGAGAATCATGTTGTGGCCTGGAACTGGATATGCATCTCATTCTGCGGACTCCCATATAGGACTAATGGAGTAAGCAAGCATTTGGTCCCCCTCTAGAATAGTCACCTCTGCTTATTTCTTAATTAGTGCAGACTAATGGTCACCATCTCCAACCAACTGTAGCATAAAATAGTCTAGCTCTAGGGGGTGGATGGATGGACGTAGAGAAAAATGCATCAAGTGTGTGGTCTGTTGAGAGTGAGAGATCTAGAGATAGAGAGGCTGTTAGGCTGTTTCTTGTTCCGTGAACAGCAAGCAGACTTCCTTCTCTAGCTCGCTGGTGCATAGGGCACTTGAAAATGTGATAGCGTGCGTGCGTGTGTGTGTGATTGCCCGCGTGCACCTCGGCCTGTCTGCACTGTACGAGTGAGCCTGGCTGGCTGCGTGGGACAGGCTGTGGAAATGCATTGCATACTGCAGTGGTAGGTGAAACACAGCTCTCGGTTGCTACACATATGAGGACGAGGTGCTGAAATGGTATCGATATTTCCTCCTAGTCGGGGTACGTTGCAGATTTGACTTTTGCATAGATGAGCGTGAGGCGCAGAAATGATACAGATAACATAGATGCTGTGTCGTAGGGTAAACATAAGTATCATGTTGGCACAGTGGGCAGTATGTAGTAATTTAGTGTCTCATATCCTTTTCTTTTTGACGAAGGCAGCAGCGCTGCTTTCAATTCATTAAGAAGTAGAAATCAAACAAGGTGTTACAGTAGTCTGCAAGTATTTACAGCGCTGCTTTCAATCTTTTTCCATTGTACAGTGATAAGACCAAGTGTCCATACGTATTATGGGGTGCATTCCTTCCCTTCGATGCTTCTGTGCATCGTCCACAAAATATCATATATGCCGATTGTCATTAATGCAGCAGTGATGCAAAATCAATCTTTCATGGCACCAGACTCCAAATCTAATCTAACTCCAATGTATGCATGCAGGTAAATATCTCATGAAAATCACCCTCCCACTGAAAACTGTATGAAAACCATGTGTAGAAGTTCTACAAAAATATTTTTAAAATACCATATGTACGTGAGGTGATGTTCTATAAATCTGTGGATTTTCAAGTTGAAACACAATTACATTTGGAAGCTAGGTAAAAAGAAATTCAACATGAATATTTAATTTTTACTGTACGTCGTTATTCATTTCTCAGTTTCTTTTTTTCATACCTCCAAAATACGATTGCATTTTGATCTTGAAACTTTACATGTATACGGAATGTAATATCCTCAAGATATTGTATCTTTTGATCAAGAAGCTTTCAGAACATCTACATTCATGGAGTTTTCACCGGAAAGGTATCCTACAAGGGATATTTTCCCATGGAGAAAAAGGATATGTTCGGTTGGAAGAGGCAATCTCACAAAAAGGAGAGGAGCAATTATAGAATGTAAAGTTACCGGTCACCAAAATTTGTCTTTTAGTATATTTAGTTTTTAGTTGAATTTTTTGTGTGTTGCTCGATTATCTAACGGGCAATATATATAACTAACTATTTTGAAATATTCATCGCCATTTGGACGGTGGCTTTGAGATGGGATACAAGGATCTCGAAATGAGTCCAAGATACAACGTTCACCGAAATTTAGCCCAATTTCAGGCACTTGATGGATAGACAGTCTCATTGCGCAAAAATAATTTTCGATCTTTTTATATATATAGTACTTGTGGTATAGCCCTGGACTTTATATTTGTAACAAGTCCTTGTACCTTACTGTACGAACATAATCTGGCAGTGTTTTGTTTGTTCGTTCACTGGGGGAGCATCTAACAAAACAAAATCGATGCAACATACCAAATTTTCTTCTCTTGGATACATGGGGATTGTAAAGGGGTATCATTCTAGCTAGGGTTGAAGTTTTGTCTTATCTGCTGACCTCATGCTTCTGGTCTTACATGTCATGCATGAAAATAAGCAAAACCGAAGATACCAAGTAGCCTCGCAAGCAAACGGAGATGCAACAAAAATGCGTTCGGAACTCGTGATGAATGACATCATATACAAGCATACAAACCTTCTGAAAGAAACGCCGCACAAAACTTAATTGTCCCAACCAAGCCATTCCACTAAAAAGAAGCTACTAACATGAAAAATTTATTTAACGTGGTCATCCATAAGTATGCATAGTGCAACTACTTGATTATTCCCAATGAAATCTGCTGTCGCGATGAGTACGCGGTGATTTGCGATTTGGCTGGAGAACGGCACCATGCGCATAGATAGATAGATAAGGAATCAGCAATCAATCCACCACTCGCAGATTGTAGTCCGTGTGGTTGGTGTCACGGCCCCCTGCCTCTGCCTCTGCCTCTGCCTCTGCCGGCCAATTTTCCTTTCTCTTTTTTTTTGGCGGGGTGGCCAATTTTCCTTTCTCGATCCCAAATCATTTCAGTTATTTAATTAAGTTACTAGACTAGATGCACATGCAAAGCTGCCAATTTCACCCTAATCCGATACAATTTGTACTACGATCAAAACCGGTTAGCTGGCCATTAACTGATTGATTAGATTTAGCCCCTTCCCGTGGTTGTCGCTCCTGACGTTCGTGCTGCTGCGAACTCGAACGGACGCCTCACCTACCGCCCGTTTTGGCGTTGTCGAACTCCTTCCTTCCTTCCCTTTGGGCCATCACCGTTCGTTGGTTAGTGCGTTCCTCTCACTCCTCCTCCCGGCCCCCGTCGTCATCATCGCCATCATGGATCCATCCCTTCTGCTCGAAGCCTCTAACTAATCTTCACTTTAATTCGCTGATCACTCCCCACTCACTCGTGAAATATCCATCTAAAACATATATAAGGGGTCCTTGTGTTTGTCATCATGGTCGTACTCACCTTTACTTGGCCGTTTTTCTTTCTTAATTTCCGGTGTACTAATGAACTGTTTTGCCTTCGCCATATGCAATCACGCAGTTTATGCTCCATATTCTCCTGCGTAACCAGCAATTTTGTCTGCCTCTATGTTTAGTGTAGGACTAGTGGTGGTGGTGGTGGTAGTGGGAGGAGTGAGCTTTTGCACATGTGTCGCTCGGGTGTGAAGCTTACGGCTCACTACGTGGTTACGCGAGCGACCGACACTTCTGACGCATATCTTTCCGGGTCTTTTTAATTCTACTGCGATGATTGGGGGTTAGTCGTGTCGTACGCAAGATTCCGAAAACCGTTTTAAGTGGAAGATTGTTGGGACATATCATTTGCAAATGAAAAAAAATTACCGTACGAAAGATATCTTTATTAAAATTTTGACAATATTCAGAACCGAACTTGTGTTTTTTCAATTTGAAGTTCCACATTTGCATATATAGGTTCACAACACACGGTCCTTAGATCCGTATGGCATGCATGTGCCGGCTGCACGACCGCACAAGGCCCCCAAATCTTTTCTGACCATCAATCGTTGTAGTAATCCACTGTATGTTGGTGCTAGGTACGGTGTGAGTTAATTAAGTTAGTCTTCTATGCTCTCATCATGTAAACTTCCACCATCTTATGCGCTCCCTACGCATCTTTCTTAAATCTCCCTCTTCCTTTCCGCTTCCTCGCTAGGTGAATGAGACACAAACCACAAAATTACTACTCCAATCTCATATTTTTCCTGTGAAGTTAACTTGCCTAGTAAGATGTAGAGGCTGCTTGTATTTTTTTTTGAAGAAAAGCCATGCTCGTAATAAAGGATAGAACATGTGGAAACCTAGAAGTATCCACCATTCATTATAACCCGATACTTAGGAAAAGACATCAAACATCGGAAAGCCAAACACACGTCTTAGTCATCGCCATGGGTTGTTTCGAGAGCTTCCACACATTATCGCTACTGACCAACGTAGGACTCACCGTCGACGAGTCGGAGCACCAGTCGCCACTAGCGGAGCATGTCTACCTAGGAGGAGTTCATTGCCGTAGAGATGAGGGAGGGATTGGGGGGGGGGAGGGAGGAGCACGATGCACCAGCCAACTCAAGGAGCCGCCGGAACAAGTAGGCATCTCCAAGATGAAGCATAAGCTTCGCTGTCGTCGACATAGAAAAACCACCATGTCCAAAAACCACACTTGTTTCAAGAGCTTCCATCATCACCACTGCTGCTTGGATTGATGTCCCAAATTGGCTTACCAATGGTTTGGCAAGCCAACTTTTCGTATATATCAATATTCGGTAACTTATGAACTAGCAGCCAAATTATTGGCCTAGCCCAATGCTTAGGAAGTCAAATTAGGGCGCCTCTAATTCTTAGGGTATCTAAAATGCAAGATGGTACTCCATGGCTACATCACACGCATCTACGTAATAACCTCTTTGATTGGAAACAATTTTTTGTAGGTGATTAATTAGATTATTGCATTGTCTTTTAGTTGAAGATAAATTAGCAATACATAAGCAAATGTAATATATTGGTGTCTCACAAAGCAACGATGCTTCAAAATAAGTATTATTTATTTTTCGTGGCAACAGAAATAACTTTCCTTGCTAAGAATCTTGGAGAGTTGAGAACCACCTTTTGGTCGGGTGGTGGAGTTGTGGGTACAAAATTTTACCCACTAGTGTTCACATCCTAATACTCACATTTACACATACACGGTGCGTTCAATTGAAATTCAATAAGATTTGTGGATTTATCTCTGATTTTTGTCAATTCTAACATGTAATTAGGGATACACTCAGCATAAGTACATATGTGTATGAAGTGCGATGGTGTGTACATATGTGCATGTCTCTTTTTTATAATAGAAAAGTACCACGAACACTTGTACAAACTCTTAGAGAAAATTGTTTCACCGTTATCATATACCTTATCTTCTTAGATGCAAGGTCTCAATCAAAGTTATGACACATAACCCCAATCTCGCAGGTACGGCGGCACTGATACATTTTTTGTAGAACCTGTATATGTGTTTTTTCACACAGAAATTTTAGATTCCTGTCACTTCCCTTTGCGCTCGGTAAGAAAGCAGCTCTGACATACAAATACGAACAATAAAACCATGCTGCCATGCAGATTGTGTGGACGAAAGCCGGACCGAGGAGTCAGCGCGTGCGCACATGGAGCAGTTTTCCTGTAGCCATCTGCAGATAAAGATTTTCAGAAAAACGATATATCAAAATACGTAAAGTGGGAAGGACGTGTAAATACGTGCGCGTGCGTGCCCCCTCCCTATAACGCTCCGTAACATTTACCGCGTCTCTGTTCTAGTTCTTCCCTGAAATTGATCCATTCTCCCATTTAATTTGGTTTCCAGGTAGCGCGTCCCTTTCCTTCCTTCTCCCACCGACACTTTCCGTCCCTCCGTCTCCCCCATCTTTTTTCTTTAAAATTCCACTGATCACCCTCCCCTACACACCGACGCTGCCGCCGCGCCCACGCCCTCATCCCCTCCTCCTCCTCCTTCTCTTCTTCGGCGCGGACGCATTCGGGAGATACGAAATCCCTGCGATTTGTTTTCGTTTCCAGGGGAGGGACGGTGATGGGGATCTGGTAGTGTCGAGCGGTAGGCAGCGGCGGAGGAGGATAACGACGACGAGGAGCAGGAGGGGGAGGAGGAGGAGCCATGGAGGCCAGCGCCGGGCTAGTCGCGGGCTCCCACAACCGCAACGAGCTCGTCGTCATCCGCCGCGACGGCGATCCCGGGGTACGTGCGGCCGGAGCTTGCCCTTCCCCCAGCGTCATGTTGCCCGCCGCGGAATCGCCGGGCCGTGGGTTTCGGGTACTCAATGGCGCTGGATTTTTTTATCTGATTTTTCGTTTTTTTCCTGTGGGTGCAGCCGAAGCCGCTGGGGCAGCCGAACGGGAGGGCGTGCCAGATTTGCGGCGACGACGTCGGGCTGACCCCCGATGGCGAGCCGTTCGTGGCGTGTAACGAGTGCGCCTTCCCCGTCTGCCGCGACTGCTACGAGTACGAGCGCCGCGAGGGCACGCAGAACTGCCCGCAGTGCAAGACCCGCTTCAAGCGCCTCAAGGGCAAGTTCCCCACCGCAATACAGCCGTTCCGGCTCCTGTTCGCCGCGGAATTGGTGGCCGGCCGTATTTTGTTTGTTATTGCTCACTGGATTCCTTCGTTTGATTGCAGGCTGCGCGCGCGTGCCTGGGGATGAGGAAGAGGACGGTGCGGACGATATAGAGAACGAGTTCAACTGGAGGGACAGGAACGACTCCCAGTATGTCACCGAGTCCATGCTCCATGCCCACATGAGCTATGGCCGCGGTGGCGCTGATCTTAATGGCTATCAGCCTTTCCAGCCCATCCCCAATGTTCCCCTTCTCACCAATGGGCAAATGGTACTGGCAAATCTTGCAATGCTGGATTGCTTCCTCAGTCTTGGCTCATGTCCGAATGAGTGCTCAATTGCTTCTTCCAATGTGCTTGCAGGTTGATGACATCCCTCCAGAGCAGCACGCACTCGTTCCATCTTTCATGGGCGGCGGGGGAAAGAGAATTCACCCGCTTCCTTATGCGGATCCCAACCTACCTGGTGCTTATTTTGACTATCATCAGCCACAGTTTACTTGTGATGATGCTTGAATAGAATCGCTTAGTGGTTGTTTTTGTTTTCCAGTGCAACCAAGGTCTATGGACCCGTCAAAGGATCTTGCTGCATATGGTTATGGTAGCGTTGCATGGAAGGAGAGGATGGAGAGCTGGAAGCAGAAGCAGGAGAGGCTGCACCAGATGAGGAATGATGGTAGCGGTAAAGACTGGGATGGTGGTGATGATGATGCAGATCTACCATTGTATGATCCTTGAAACTTATTTTACCTCTAGTAGTTTGGTCCCTATCTGGCAGGCTATTTTGTTACGTCCTTTGTCAAACTTGAGATTTTACGCTCTGTTCTCATGTTAGGATATAGTAAGCACTGAAATAGAAGTAGCTCTATCAACTTTGTTAGAATATTGAAAGCAACTGGCTAATCACACTTTCATATTTTTCTTAAATTGCCGTGTTTCTTCGGCTTGATGAAGGATATGATTGCATAGTTTGGCACTTCAATATTGGGCCTGAGAAAAATTGTTATCTAGTTGTATATTTCACTGAGAACTTTCCATCTGGTATTTGCTTATCCACATCGTTGCCCTTTTCTGTGCACATTGTGTTACTATACTCAATTACTATCTGTTTATTGTTGTTTTTACCAGAATGGATGAAGCTAGACAGCCGTTGTCCAGAAAAATTCCGATTTCTTCAAGCCAGATTAACCCCTATAGAATGGTTATCATAATTCGACTGGTGGTTTTGGGTTTCTTCTTCCACTATCGAGTGATGCATCCAGTGCATGATGCATTTGCTTTATGGCTCATATCTGTAATCTGTGAAATATGGTTCGCCATGTCTTGGATTCTTGATCAATTCCCAAAGTGGTTTCCTATTGAGAGGGAGACTTACCTTGACCGCTTGTCATTGAGGTTAGTTACTGTTGCTTCCTAGCAGTACCTCCCTTCTCTTCCCTCTGAAGTTTTGAGACTAATTGCTTTTCTGAATAGGTTTGACAAGGAGGGCCAGCCTTCTCAACTTGCACCAATTGATTTCTTTGTCAGTACAGTTGACCCTTTAAAGGAACCTCCTTTAGTCACAGCAAATACTGTTCTGTCTATTCTGGCGGTAGATTATCCAGTCGATAAGATTTCTTGCTATGTTTCTGATGATGGTGCTGCAATGCTGACATTTGAAGGATTGTCTGAAACATCTGAATTTGCAAAGAAATGGGTTCCATTCTGCAAAAAATATAGCATTGAACCACGTGCTCCAGAGTGGTACTTCCAACAGAAGATAGACTACCTGAAAGATAAGGTGGCGCCGAACTTTGTTAGGGAGAGGAGAGCAATGAAGGTTCATCGTTTGGTCAATTCTGTTATGCTTTATTCTTTTCCTTTATTTGATAGTCATGCTAATTAGGCTAAGCTTGACTATTTTCAGAGAGAGTACGAGGAATTCAAGGTTAGAATCAACGCGTTGGTTGCTAAAGCCCAGAAAGTTCCCGAGGAAGGGTGGACAATGCAGGATGGAACTCCCTGGCCTGGAAATAATGTTCGTGATCATCCTGGAATGATTCAGGTATGTTCACACAATTTATGGTGTTACACACTATATGCCTCCTCCTTATGATGGACCTCTTTTTTCCTTCTCTCACTTTGCCACTATAAAGACGTTCAATTTTCTGTACTAATAGGTTTTCCTTGGCCAAAGTGGTGGCCATGATGTGGAAGGAAATGAGCTGCCTCGATTGGTTTATGTTTCAAGAGAAAAACGGCCAGGCTATAACCATCACAAGAAGGCTGGTGCTATGAATGCATTGGTAAAGGATAATGTGTTTTATGCTTTTTCTGTCAATCTTATAGAGCTTGTAGTAACATATAATGGACTTCTAAATTTTTTTTGGCTGTTTCACAGGTCCGAGTCTCTGCTGTACTAACTAACGCTCCATATATGCTGAATTTGGATTGTGATCACTACATCAACAACAGCAAGGCTATAAAGGAAGCGATGTGTTTTATGATGGACCCTTTGGTAGGAAAGAAAGTTTGCTATGTGCAGTTCCCTCAAAGATTTGATGGGATTGATCGTCATGATCGATATGCCAACAGAAATGTTGTATTTTTTGATGTAAGATTTTTTATGCATATTTTTGAGATGTTTCTCGCCTACACATGTCATTTAATGTTGTTGCAATCTCCCTAACATTTGCTTCTTACAGATCAACATGAAAGGTTTGGATGGTATCCAAGGCCCCATCTATGTTGGTACTGGATGTGTCTTTAGGAGGCAGGCATTATATGGTTATGATGCACCCAAAACAAAGAAGCCACCATCAAGGACTTGCAACTGCTGGCCCAAATGGTGCTTTTGCTGTTGCTGCTTTGGTGATAGGAAGAGCAAGAAGAAGACCGCGAAACCTAAAACAGAGAAGAAAAAAAGATCGTTTTTCAAGAGAGCAGAAAATCAAGCCCCTGCTTATGCTCTTGGTGAAATCGAAGAAGGTGCTCCAGGTACTGCCACTTCCAAAGAAAACCTCATGATTGTTCTAGAAACGTCATCACCTTCATTGTACTAACATATATAACTATCAAATATTTTCAACAGGACTTGAAAATGAGAAGGCTGGTATTGTAAATCAGCAGAAGTTAGAAAAGAAATTTGGCCAGTCTTCTGTTTTTGTTGCATCCACACTTCTTGAGAATGGTGGAACCCTGAAAATCGCAAGTCCAGCTTCTCTGCTAAAGGAAGCCATACATGTTATCAGTTGTGGCTATGAAGACAAGACAGACTGGGGGAAAGAGGTAAAGTCTGGAGCTTGGTTCTCGTGCGTTGATTAGTTGTTTGAAACATTTGTTACGGACTAAATCATATCTTTTTTTTGCAGATTGGCTGGATCTATGGATCAGTTACAGAAGATATTCTAACTGGGTTTAAGATGCATTGCCATGGTTGGCGGTCGATTTATTGCATACCTAAACGGCCTGCATTCAAAGGTTCTGCACCTCTCAATCTTTCTGATCGTCTTCACCAGGTCCTTAGGTGGGCTCTTGGGTCGGTTGAAATTTTCTTCAGCAATCATTGCCCTCTTTGGTACGGATATGGCGGTGGACTAAAATGTTTAGAAAGATTTTCCTACATTAATTCAATTGTATATCCCTTCACATCCATTCCTCTCTTGGCATACTGTACATTGCCTGCCATCTGTTTGCTTACGGGGAAATTTATTACGCCAGAGGTAAGCTTTTTAAAACATAATTTTGTATGGTGCAAAAATTGTTGAAGATTTGATGCTAACTTCCCCTATTGGCTCCATTGTGCAGCTTACCAACGTTGCCAGCCTCTGGTTCATGTCACTTTTTATCTGCATTTTTACTACTGGCATCCTGGAAATGAGATGGAGTGGTGTAGGCATTGATGATTGGTGGAGAAATGAGCAATTTTGGGTCATCGGAGGTGTCTCTGCACACCTCTTTGCTTTGTTCCAGGGGCTTCTCAAGGTCATAGCTGGTGTAGATACGAGCTTCACTGTGACATCAAAAGGTGGAGATGATGACGAGTTCTCAGAACTGTATACATTTAAATGGACTACCTTGTTGATAGCTCCGACCACTCTGCTCCTACTGAACTTCATCGGGGTGGTAGCTGGCATTTCCAACGCAATCAATAACGGTTATGAATCTTGGGGGCCCCTCTTTGGGAAGCTCTTCTTTGCATTCTGGGTGATTGTCCATCTGTATCCGTTCCTCAAAGGTTTGGTTGGGAGGCAAAACAGGACACCAACAATTGTCATTGTCTGGTCCATTCTTCTGGCTTCAATCTTCTCACTCCTCTGGGTCCGGGTCGATCCTTTCTTAGCCAAGAATGATGGTCCAGTTCTGGAAGAGTGTGGTTTGGATTGCAACTAAGGTGGTCATCACGTGAACTACCCAATCAGTCTGTGCTGGAAGATACATTTTTGCAGGTGTATGTGCTCATATTTATACATTTCCCCCTCTGTAGATAGAAACACGGAAAGTCCTGCATTGCTTATATTCCATGGCGGTAGCTCAGCCTCATATCTGGAATATTTGGGCAAACAGGAGGATGCAGCAACCTTGTGCAGATCGTTCACCAAGTACAGCCTACGCCTGTGTTTGATTGTTCAGCATTCTTTATTAGACCGGGTGAGCCGAGCAAAAAGAAATGTGTTTGATTCTCTGCATTGCTGTCCATGTACAAACTTGTTTCTCAATAAGGCAGGCAGAAATTTATCTACCATATGGAGTAGAGGGAGATGCACAGTATTTATGTAGTGAAACATGTATGCCTGTCCATTGAAGGGCTTGTTCATTGCTTCCGCTTTAGTAGAAGTAACGGATCATGTAGTTGTTAGTAATGTAGTGCATCCAGTGTTGTAAAGGCGAAGTTCTTTTTCTGTTGTCTATGTGATCATATATATACACACACACTACTGTTAGCTGTCTTCGTTTTGCAAAGAAGAAAGATTGTAACGTTGACTGTTACATGATATTACAATATAATATCGGCAATTTCTGTCTGAGGCCCGTTTGGAACAGTACTGGCGGTCGGGCAATGCATGGAAGAATATCCAGTGGAAATGGCGTGAAGAAGTTATAGAAAAACTCGGTTGCATTTGGAAGCTACGGAAGAAAAAAGTTCAGATTGAATAGTGATTTTTCATTGTTCATGGATTTTATTTCTAAACTCTTTTTGGTACCTTCTTAATGGGATTAAGTTTGATTCTAAAATTTTACATGTTCATAGCACATCACTTTCCTATCAAATTTCTATACGTAGTCATTAAGTTTTTCTCGAAAAGATGGTTTCACTATATATTTCTCCATAATCTATTGCTAAGGCATCGTAGGATCTCTCTGCCATGGCTAGAGGTGAACAAAAAACTTGAAACTCGCGGGCCGGTCGACTCGTTACAAGCTCAATTTGACTTAGCTTGAACTCGTTGCCTTAACGGGTCGAGCCATGTAACATTTTTTGCTCCTTAAGATAACAAGTTTAACCAGTGAGTTACTCAGTTACTTGTGAGGCTTCTATTCTTCTATTTATCACTGCACGTGCTGATAAGTATTTAAGTCACACCATGTTTTACATCAATTTGATGATATATGTGTACGTGTGTTTTATATTAGATACCAACCCTTGAACGAGATACCGACCCTGTAGAAGTTTTTTTTTAAGAACATGCACATAAATGTACATTTTTATATATTAGAATGTATTTTTTTTATTAGAAGAGGCACGCTAAAAGGATGCAAAGTGACTCAAATAGCGTGGTCAGGAGCTTTTGATTCACGGAATCCCAATAATACAAAAATAGAAAAGAATTAAAAAATTATGATGTCATGGTTTCTTAAATTCTATATGACTGGAAAACCACATGAGTATGCACCGGATAATGTTTGATTAGCACATGGGAAAACATAGGAATTTTCTCAAGACGTGTGAGTGAACCGAAATTTTCATATGAAATAGATATGCATATTTAGAAAATTCCTAAGGATTACAATCCTACTATCTGACAGCCCATATTGGAAAAATTTCTATAGATCACAATTCTCCACAAAATCCTACAAAGTCATTTGAATTAAAAATCTAATCTGCATCGCTATATATGCCAGAGTTGCTACAATGACATAAGGAGGCCTATGTGTGTTATATGAATAAATTGACATGTAAGTGAAGGTTTTTACCCGTGTATGTGATTCTTTCCTTAGTTGGTTCGGGCACAACTCTATTACGAAACGGTTCCGTTACATTCGACCTAGTGACGTAAGGGGACGTCATAATCTATCGCATCCAGCTAGGACGATAATGGTGATTAGCTTCGTCGCCCAAGCTGACGAAGACGAGCAATAATGGAAAATAAAATGCAAATTTTATATTTTTTTAAAAGTAAATTAAAAAAGAAAGCAACCTTTTTCCATAAAAAAATTCAAAAACTTTGAACTTATTTCATTGCAAGTTTTATCCCCAAGAAATCCAACTTTCACAAATGAACCGGAACTCTTTCTCCCAAAACATTCAGCTCATTTTGCTGGCCCCATGAAATTAATCTTATGTGAATTATAATTTTTCCCGTCAAAATGTCAACTTCCAATTGATAGATATACAACTTTTAACTCACAAACATTCAACTTCCCACTCACTCGCTACTAGTTTCTCCCAAAAAAAATCTATCTTTAGATTCCAACAAATAAATCTTCCATTCCAAAAATAATAATTGAGCTTTCAAGACCTATTGCAACAACTTTCAAACTGATACGTTCCAAAAAAATATATTCTGAAAAATAAAACAAGATAAAAAATCTAAAAATAAAAAGCCTATATTTCCTACGTTTCCCCTTCGTTGCCTCCTCTGCCCTAGGGCAAAATCAGATGAAGGTCACGACAATGTCAGGCAGGCTGTAATGACGTCCTGCCGGTGTTCCCCTCGGCTATGGTGCTGCGGAGGTGACGGTCCAATAGGGTGTCGATAAAATAACGGGAGATAGTGAGACCGTGGTGCCATATCGCTAGGGTGAGTATGGCGACAGCCGCCTCCATGTTGGAGGAGGGAGAGATGCAGCGAGGAGAAAAATATTGTCTACATGTGATTTTTGGGATGTGAAGGTAAAATAAATAAGAGAAATCATGTGAGATTATGGAAGTATGCCAAAATCAAGCATTAAAACCGTGTGATTTTTGGGACGTTAAAATTAACAACACAAAAATGAGAATATTGAAATGCCAGATGACGTGGCCACATCAAGGTTAAACTTTAGAGCTGTTTATGTGCCACGATATTTTCAGTTCTATGATTGGGAAGGCTCCGTAGGTGCTGTCACCGCCGAGCACAAGACAAATTGCGACCAGTTGCAAGGAGGATCAGATGGGCCTGAACAGCCATCGGGTGCAACCGTAGGATCAGAATACAATGAGAAGAAACAGCATGCGTGCACATGCAAAAGAGAGTTCTTTTCTTCTCATGGGTTTTTCTCACTGCGGCTTGGAATAAACCTTTAGTGGGGCTTGAGCATGGCGTTCACGAATGTCAAACATGGTGGTGGCAGTACATACTCGTAGTAATATAGAATCATTTTCCTATATATAGTTAATATATTTAATGGCTTCGAGGATATTTTCCTAAACGCGCCATTGTACCCAATAGCAGCATGTTAAGGCCCATTAGCATTTCACTGTACGCCGTCCAAAAAAAGACCCATTGGTAGTTTTAATCCCAGAATGTTTATTCCATATCTGATCAGATATACAAGTTAGAAATAAATAAAGATAGTTCTTGCTGGGATAATCGTCAACATGTTTTGACATGGAACAAAATAAACGATTTAGGGCCCTACTTGGATGGTCGTTTTTTAGTTATTACTGGAGCCCAATTTATTTTTGAGTGAAACCCAAAATACTGTTTGGATGGTCATTTTCGTTTTATGAATCACCGGTATTGAACTGGTTTTGGGCCAGATTACAGACCAAAGGAGGCTACAAGTTTTTTCAACGGAAGTTGAGGACAAACGGGAGCAAGGCGAGAGCGTGAGAAGGTCCTAGCAGCAACGGCGATGGCAATGGCAACGGGAGCTCGCCTCGCCCCAGCTCCCCACCCGTCTTCTCTGCACTGACGCTGACTCCGACCTCGACCGTCTCCCGCAACCCTTCGAGAAGGCGACGTTGTGAGGGGCTATGAGGGCGACCGCGCCGCCGAAGCTACGCATCCCCACCTCACATCGGCAAGTTCCAAATTTTGATCTCGACCAATAGTACCGGACGAGCGATAGCACATCCTCGATGGTAGTGGTTGAAAATGATACGGAAATGGTCGGAAAAATGCCTTACTGTTTCTATTTTCGCACTCTTTTATTGGAACGGAAACGAATACTGAAACTCCGGAAATGGAAACGGAAAAGGGAAGTAACGAAAATAAATACAAGACGAATACGGTCGAAAACGAAAACGATAACGAATATTTGTTGGAACACAAGAACCCCTTAAACCATACACAAAAACACAACAAAAAAATAATAAGACACAAAGAATATATATTACATAACCAATTAATCACAAAATAATAACATGACACAAATAATATATATTACATAACCAATTATATTTGTACGGAGTAGGAAGGTTTAGCTACTTAGCTGGTTAGAGATAGAGGAACTGGATGGGCTAGATGGGCCGGATGACTAGATGGACCAGAAATTTTTCACGGGCTTATCCGGAAATATTCCATTTTTCTTATATGGAATTTCTGTTTCCATTTCCGACTGAAATAGCAGGCCCTTTTCCATTTCTGTTTCCATTTCCGTACTGAGAAATTCCGTTTCTGTTTCCGTGTAAGAGCTTCTGTTTTCGTTTTTTCAGGAAATGGACAGAAAATTTCCATTCCATTTTCAACCCTACTCGATGGGATGGCAATTTGCAGGCTACAACATACTGGCGGTGGGAGTAGATTAGGCATCAACAATTGATGACCGGCAAGTGCACTAGATCACTGTAGTACCTTTTACGGGAAGTATTTAGCCCAAGATATCAACCACGGTAGCAAAGGCTGGCTCTCACCTTTTTCATAACTACACTTGTCACCTAATGTAGTTCCGTTTGTACACGAGTTTATTCTAATATTTCTAAAACAAGATAATTGATGGACTAATAAACTATACTACTAACCAATATTAAATGCCAAAAATAAAAGATAAAAATGTAAATGCAAAATTGAGAATGAAAGATGGTATTTAGTCTTTCGATTTCACTAGTATTAGTTGAGCATGCGAGCAACACTATATTAATTATGCGGACGGTTTCTTTTGAATAACCATGCTCTTTTAGACTAGTATTGTACAACTCTATTATCCACTTTTAGATATTGCTAATCCTGCAACTAGTAAAGAGACTATAAAGACAGGAACAACACTTTACGCTCTATGGATAACTGTTACACCCTAGATGCAAAATGCTCCTCTCAAAATACCAAGGCACTATCATTTCTAAGGTCTAGTAGATTCACACATACACCTATCTACTCCATGTGCGGTCTTGCGGGTTAGACATCTCTAACCAAACCGACAGATTGAATGTATTCAATTACTATGATGAATAACACGAAGAGTGCATACATAATAAAGTAATTGCAAAAACTAATTGGACATTTTAGATCGCCTCAACCTAGAACTGAATCAATCACTCAAACATAGATACATTGAGACAATACATCATGAAGGAACAATTCATTATCTCTAATACCATGTTTAATCTTACAAAAATAGTAGAAAAGGAGGACACGGAGATGAAGACATGGTCGTTAAAGATAAAGGATATGGCAAGAGGAGGCTGGCGGCGTGGCCTAGGGTCGGCCGGTAGCAGCGTGGCCTCCCCTTCTTCTTCCTCTTGCTTGGATCATGTGGTGGAGGTGTTGGAGAGGTGCCCTTGGCTGTAGTAGATTGGTTTGGGGCATCCTCTCCCTCGGTTGTTGTGACGGCTAGGGTTTGGAGGTGATTGAATAGCTACAATAGGGTCTTCTCCTCCACAAATCTTCATCCTCTTATAATCCAAGTGCTAAAAGGTGTTTTGGATGTTTTCATAATGTTCCCCATTCTCTCATGGAACCAACACAAAACACGGTAATCAAATTCTGAGTTGAAACGAAGAAGTTACGTCAGTTTTAATGTTACCAGCGGCGGGTGTTACGACCTGATGGTACGACCGGTATGATTGTACCGAAGGTCGACTAATCTTCTGAAATCAGCCTCCAGATAGGGCTTTCTATTTTTGCAAGAAAAATCATATGAACTTCGATCGAGGTGATTTTCAAACCGTTGAACTTGTATTGATGAGCCCTACAACCTCAATCATTGGATCCTCAATTAGAGTTGGTATGAATTTCTCAAAGCACAAAAAAACCTAATTTGGTAATTATAACTTCTTCGATTTAAGCCAAAATAGATGCCTATTAATCTGAATTCCCCATGGAAGATGTAGTCTACCTAATCCCTTTGTAAAAGACACATACAAAGAAATTTTGCACAATTAAATTAATTATTAGTGGTTTAGGCAATAGTTAATGGGGGTAAATCGTGATTAAACATAAGAAAATAATAAGTATAAAATTGACTCATCAACCCCCCATGCTTAAACCTTTGCTAAATTTCTTTCAAGATTAGTGAGCTAAGTATCAAGGTAAAATAGAAGAACTAAGAATCATCGTTACTTGTTGCTGGTGATTTATTGGAGCAATTAGAGAGTTTAAGTACAATGGAATACAATTACATTTTAGTAATTACAAGCTTAACACCAATTATGAGCAGATGATTCTACCCACGAGTGTATTCACTGAAAACTCTCTGGCACTCTTTCTATCAATTAATTAACAAGTAAGAACACTTATTTTCATTCTTAGAGCAATGCATAAGGGGCAGAAATAGGGCAAAAGAGTAATAAATCTTTGTCATATTAGTTCCTGGAACCAAACATCGGCACATTCTAGAAAGTTCCTCACGTTGGTGAATATGCTTGTATTCATTGGAGCATTTAGGGTTTTTAACTTGGTGGGTTTAAGCCATTATCTTGCCTGAGATAGCGTTGCCAGTACACTCATCGTTACACTCAACCTAAATGTGAGTTCCTCTCCTTGTGAGAGAGATACTCACAGTACACCCGTTCACTGGCCATTGGAGTGTTGGCTCCCCTTTTACTTTGATTCATTTAACTTGGATCCTTTTTGTGAATCATTTTAGACATTAAGCACAAGCATTGCTATAAAAATTACTTTAGAGACTTACAAGTTAGTTAAAAGATGTCAAAAGTAACATGAAGTTCCCAACTTCTACACCATGGAGTCAAGTTAGTCATAAAGGATATCAATCAAACAATTAACAAAAGCTAATCGAACCATGGATTCAGTAGGACTTGCTCCTTATTAACTTTTCTTTATTTTTAGCATGGCAACATAATAGGGATAACTATAAGTTCTAACTACTACCAGGTTACTTGACTTACCAATTAGGAAAAACGATTAACAATATAGAGGAAGAGTTCTAATACTAGAAAGCATTTGCACGATATATAAGAACATATATTTAATTAAGAATTAGAGACTATGAATATGCGGTTAAGAATGTATCTCATGAATGTGCAGTGTCTTTGTACTCTCCTTACGGGATCAATCTTGACTATAGGGTGATATCCATTATGTTGCTGCATATGATTTGATGTTACTGTTTAGATTTTCTCTCTGAGAAAGATTTCTTTTAATGGATCTCCTCTTGTTCCTCAATCTTCGGAGAATGCAGCGTTGGATGTTGTCAAAATCTGTTCTTTTCTCAAGTCTGCTACTAGAAGTTGGCTTAGCAAACAGGAGAACTAGAAAACAGATTATGTCGACGATCGGTAAACCGCCGATCTTACGGTATTCGTGGAACGGTGATACTGGGGGGTAGGGACCTCTAGGGCCCAAGGCCAGGAGATCTGACAACAGGGGACAACCCTTTTTTATACAGGTTCGGGCCTCCTCAGGATAATAACCCTACGTCCTGTTCATATATATTGATGGAGAAAACGTCTTTACAATGGGAGTGTATGTTAGTGGCTACCCTAGGCCTAATCACAGACTAATCTAACTAATCTCGTAGGCCTCGACTCCTTCGAGGCAGCGGGTCTTCTAGGGCTTCACCTCCTGGGACTTGGCTCAACTCGCTGTGCGACTAGAAAGACTTGTCCTCCCCGATGGGATTGCTGATCCTTATATAGGGGGTCCCCAGAGTCGTACTGGACATGGACTTACGCCCGAGTAGGACTCCGGCTTCCTTGAACGTCGGGATTGACTTCCTAGTTTAAGGGATATCTTTCCTCTTTCGAGGGGTTACCTTGCGGTCTGGGGATCCTTACTAAATACGCAGTACCCTTCTGGAAACCCAGGGAATCGTATGCAGATACCTTCTGATATACAGGATATCGTACTATACATCATCAGATTGCTTAAGCCATTCAATTCCCTCTGGAAGGGGGATTCGGGGGGAAACCTTTCTTACCCGCTCGAACTGAGCTATTCCTACAACAAATGATTTTGTATCCAAATTAAAGTTTTCCATACCCAAATATCTGGTATGGAGCCAGTGTCGTTTCGCTTTCGAAGGAACGCCAAAAGCGAAGGTAGCTCTCTGGGTCCCTACCGACGCTGGGGTGCGAAAGCATGGGGAGCGAATTGGATTAGATACCCTGGTAGTCCATGCCGTAAACGATGAGTGTTCGCCCTTGGTCTACGCGGATCAGGGGCCCAGCTAACGTGTGAAACACTCCGCCTGGGGAGTACGGTCGCAAGACCGAAACCCAAAGGAATTGACAGGGGCCCGAGTATTAAAAACGAAGAAGTAAGGCGAGGCCCTCTTACCAGCAAAAAAGATAGGGAACAATATTCATTGCCTTTCCTGTTTGATCGCTTCGCTTTGTTCGAGAAGGGAATCCACTTTTCCTCCTACCGAAGACTGAAGAGTAAACCTTGCATTCATTCTCTAAGGATTAACAAGGTTAGGAATAGGCTATAGGCTCGACTGCAAGGAGAGAAGGAAGCAGCTTGACTTTCACAACTATTTGGGCACCTACTGAACTAGATGCAACTCAAAAGAAAGCTCCAACTCTGGGTGCTACTGTGGTAGCAAGAGAGGCCAGGCGGTGACAATTGAGAGGTTGTCACTGAGCATTCCGTCTCACACGGGAAGAGAGGTCAAATGGCAAAGCAAAAGGCCATACGCCCGTGTGGCTCCTCGCGGAGTATAGCTCACATCCAAACATCTGATTGGGGAATGGGGCAATGCCCATGAAGCTCCGGCAGAAAGGGAAGGCCTGCCAGGCCGTGCACAAAATGACACTACAAAAAGTAAACTACGATAATGAACATATATTAGTGAAAAAGAGACCAAAATGTGATTGTGTCTCCCTCTCCTCCATGCTTGAATCAAGCATGATATGTCAAACACTTATACCAACTAAGCATTGTCTTCTCTTCCTTTGATTTTCAGACACCGACTCTTGAGAATCTCTAACTTTATTGAAATGAAGGTTAAATTCCATCTCCCTATAGATGTTACTTGTGCAAAGATAATATTCTCAATACATTGTTAGTGCACAAATAAATTCACTAATTTTTATCTTCATAAATCGGTCTACCAATAAAAGCACCATGCTAAGTTGATAAACTAAATAAGAGTGTTCACTATCTCTTTAAGAGTTTGAAGCAACAGAAATAAACAAGCTACTCCTCATGTAATAATATATAGGCTAAGCACCACGTTTAATCTACATACTAGTACTTATGGTTTTGTGAAACCCCGCAAGTGGTAACATGAAAATAGCTAAAATAGAGGTGAAAAATGAACACTAAAGAATGCATAAGAAAAGAATATCCTTTTAGCAGCGATAGTTATGACACTTGGTGATAATAATATGAAAACTATCTCAGGCCGCTGAGACAAACCGATTGAGACTTTATTTGCTTCGGTACGAACGGACGGTACGGATGCTACCTCCATATGGTCGGCTCAGCTTCTGTATACACGCTTCGGAGTGGGTAGAAGGTGGTATGACTGGGTGGTACAACGGGCTCAGTCGTACCACTAGTCATCTTAGCTCCTGTAAACTCCATAGGTGGTGAATTTTTTCTTACATGCTCCTTTTTCCCTGTAGGTATTAGATATGCAAAACTTCCAAGGAGACAAAGCACTAATGATCGCATACAAACCTGAGACAATTCTCACCACCAAACAACGTATGAGATTGAGCAAACTAATATGGTTGGATAACAAAAAAAATAACGACCTACGGCAACTGGTTTATTAGATGCAACAAAAGACAAAAAATTAGTGGGAATACTCCCGCTACACTATAACGATAAAGATGAAGGCAAAAAGATAACCATGCACTAATATCATCTAAAGCTCATGGGAGAGTTTATAAAATATTACCATTGATTTTTACCTCTCCTTAATTATTATGTGATTCTCATCATTCGTTCGTCACCTATTTATTACTAATTAAAAAATAAATAGATTCGGGTTGCCTCTCCAAAGCGCTTTCTTTTGAGCCTCACAGCTAGACTTTGGTGCTCCATTCACCCACCTGGATCCCAAGGAATGTTGTTCTGAGCTGTTTTATTTTTCACCTTTGACTGTAGTAGGGAGCAAGGTACGGTCAAAGGCAGATCCTCTTTCAGTGCATTGGCATTTTATACGAGAATAAATCCTCACACATTAGGATAGAGTACCAATGCACGGAACTAAGTGGAGATGCGTCTATGTGTAGCTGAAAATTCAAACTAGGCAAACCATTGAGAGTAAATGCAATAACATCATGGCTACTTGTCGGAGTATTATTCCGGCAATACTATTTACGGGGCAGTGTGAGCACAGTAAATCAGGATGGCTGCACACGGGAGACAAGATTTAGACAGGTTCAGGCCCTCTCGGAGAGGTAATACCCTACGTCCTGTGTTTGGTGGCTGGTATTGCTGTATCCCGAGTGCCGCAGGCCCTAGAGAATCGATCTCGAAGGGGCCTGAGCTGCGAAACAATGGAGACTAAGCTAGATGAGATGTTCCCCCGATCGGAGATCCCCTACCGGGCCTTATATAGTCGGCCGGGGTAGGGTTACAGAGTCCGGATCGGGTTAATAGATATGTTTCCTATTCGGTTACAACCAATTCCGGGTAAGCCGGACAGGTATTAGTCCTTGTCTTGTACTCCACGTCGGTGAGGCGCCCCCGTGTTGTAGTCGGACTCCGAGTAGCCGGCCCGGCCCATCCCGTGGCCGGGAGGCCGGATTCGTCCTCCTTGATGGTACCCGGGTGCCATGTCACCATCAGTAGCCCCCGAGTCCTCCGCGATCTTGCTGCTGTCGGCTGAGGCTTCAGGTCGAACTTCCCGAGTGGTTCTCGCCAGCAGGGAGATTGCGAAGGGCTGATTAAACTCCTGTGGAAAAGACAATAAGAGCCGAATAACATTCACCTGAAAAGACCGGAATATTATGGCGGGTGAGTTAATAACGGGTAAGCTCTGGTGGCACCCGGTCTATCCCTTTGGACAGAGACCGGCTGATAGCCCAGCGTGGAGCATGCCATGAATCCCGACTGGATTCCCGAGTAGCGTCTGGTCTTCCCGAGTGGGGTGAAGCCAGCTAGTGTCCCCTGAGGGAACGCCTCTGAAATCTTCGTCAGAACCAGAGTCTACAAGCCATGGCGCATAGGTTCCCGAGTGTCGAAGCCTTACGCCGAGTCATTCCACTGAACCCGGAAGATCCGGATACCAGGGCCTCCCAGCTCATGCTTCCCGGGTGGTCTGGGTGAAGAATTCGGTAGCTCCGAGATGCTCAGCATCCGACTTGTGGCCTACTGAAGGCGCGCCATCGCCGTCCCTCACTCGGGTGTACTCGAGCAACTGCATTCCTGCTTGTGGCCAGGTGCCGAGACCCTTTCCGACCGAAGTGCCCGGTTACGAGCTGGTCGGTAACCGGCTGGTGGTTTCACGGGAAAACACGCCTCAGTCGCCACTTTAAAAGAGGAATATTCCGATCGGCAATTAAACCCGGAAGGCCAGCCGTCAGATCTTCTTCTTCATTAAACCGCACGAATCGCGGCGCGGCCAGGTCGTGGGCGCGGGATCCGCGCGACGTGGCCCGCCCGAAACGCACGGCGAAATCCGAAACAGCGCGGACGTGGGCGCGGTGAATCTGAAACGTGCGAACGTGGGGAATCCGAACCGCCCGGCCCTCCCCTTTATATTCGGCAGAGGCTGCGGGAGGGACCCACGCCCTCAAACATTTTCGTATTTTCCAAGCGCCCGCCGCTTCGTCTTCCTCTTGCCCCCAAATCGCTTCGCGCGCTCCGCCAAAACCCTAATCCCCTCTCCGATCCCCTCGGATGCAATCCCCGGACTGGGAAACTGACACGAGCATAGCTGAAGAGGACGCCCTGGTTTGGAAGCTGCTGAACGAGGAGGAGGAGTCGCCTGCCGAGACAATGGCTCCTTCCGCGTGGATGAAGTCGACCGCGTCGGAGGAGAAACTCAACATCTTGGTCCGGATGGGGCTGCTGCCACCGAAGGAATTAGTCGAGTGGCGCGCCGCCGTGGGGGAAACCATTCCGACCCCGGACACCGGCGAGCTGGTGGTGCACAGCTCATTCTTCGAGCGGGGGCTATCGGTGCCAGTGCATCCCTTCCTCCGCGGCCTCCTCTACTACTATGGGCTCGAGCTCCACAACCTCAACCCTAACTCCATCCTGCACGTCGCCAGCTTCATCACGCTGTGCGAGTGCTATCTCGGCATCCTGCCGCACTTCGCGCTGTGGAAGCACCTATTCATGGTGAAGCCGCAGCCGAGCAAGGACAGCCCGGCCGTAGTCGGAGGCGCAGGATTCCAGTTGAGGGCGAAGTTGGCGAAGAGCTACCCGGCCCCGCCGATGCCATCGTCCCTCAAGGGTTGGCACGCCCAGTGGTTCTATTGTGCCAATGCCGACTCAGCGCTGCCATCCTTCTCGGGTCAGGCACCGGTAGCCAGGCCAAGCTGGACGGATCCACCCCTCGACCGAGAGCAGGACAGCGTCGCGGTGCTGATGGGGACGCTGGAGCAGGCGATGGAGGCCGGGGTCACCGGGGCGGCTGTCGTTGCTACCTTCGTCCGGTGGCGGGTGCAGCCGGCCAAACTCCGGGTGCATCCCATGTACGAATACACCGGTGCGGGGGATCCGACCCGGGAGGCCACCGACGAGCTGTCGGAGGGCGAGGTGCAGAGTCGACTCGAGAAGATCCTGGCTCAGGGGACGAGCCTAGACTTCTCCGGGCGACCGGCCCCTTTCTGCCGAGCGAATCCGCCGAGCGACGTAAGTAGCCGACGCTTTGTTCTTTCTACTAAGTTCGTGCCCAAGTCTTACTCGGGTGTTAGCTTCGTATCTTTGCAGGTTCTGTTCGGCTTCTGTTCCAGCGCTCCCCTCCCGGAGGATGAGATCTGGAACCAGCCACGGTACGCTGATGTACCGAAGGGCAAGCCGCCGCCGCCGGGAGCGGCGGGGATACCTTCTTCCGGCGCCGACACAGCTAAAGGCGTCGGGCCTTCAAAGGGTACTAGGTCCTCCAAGGGGAAGGGACCGGCGGTTGTTACGCCTCCTCCTCCTCCCGTGAACACGACGGCCCAGGAGGAGGAAGAGGAGGAGTCGGATGCTGGCGGCGCCTACTTCGTGCGGAGACGGAGGCCCCGGCGTGGCGATGACCCGTTGGCGGTGACCGACGTGGGGGTCGCATCCGACGTCGCGGAAGGGTCTTCCACCGGCGCTGTACATGCAGCGCCGGCCGCCGCACCGAATGAGGCCGCTGGGGCGGCTGGCGACGACGCCCCCACTAGCCGGGGGGAGAAGCGCGACGCCGACACGGCCTTCGGGGCGTCCGGCGGGTCGGGGACCTCGCCAGCCCCGGCTGCTGCTACACCCGGGCCGCGAGCCGCGGGGGTGAAGAAGAGGCTCGTCGTCGCTCGATCTGCGAAGTAAGTGCTCTGCCGACTGATTTTCTGGATTCTTTCCTCTTCCCATGCTGACATGGTTGATCTTGTCGTTCCTTCAGGACGCGGAAGACGGGGGACACCACTAAGGCGCCCCCGAGTGGCCCGGGGTCCAACCAAGGTGGAGATCCCCCGGCGCAAGACACCCGGGCGTCGCCGCCTCCGCCAGCGGCTGCTCCTTCTTCTTCCCGGCCGGTGTCGCCTCCGCCCGTGGTCGCTCACGAGCCAATCCCCGAGCAGCCCGGCACGCAGGTAGACCCGCCAGCCGTCCCTCGGGAGGAGCCCTCCGCCGGAGCGCCGGCGCCGACGGGGCCCCGCGGACGCCAACCGGGACGTGGCGATGGCGGAAGGCGCGGATCCGGAGGCGGTCGGGGCCGCTTCGCCGACGCGCGAGGGCGAGCCCGCCGAGACCTCGCCAATGCGGGAGATCAGCGGGGCTCCGCCCTTGAAGCCATGCTCGGAGCTGGTGGCGCGGCCGCTCCGAATCGGGGAGAAGGAGCCGGGGCAGCCGGCCACGGTGGTCGTCGACGACGTCGAGGAGGAGACGGAGTGGCGGGCGGCCGCGGAGTGCACCGAGCAAATCGGGGAGATCCTCCCTGCTTTGCTGAAAGCGTCGAGGGAGGCTGCCAACCTGCTGAACGGCAGGCTGTGCCCTTTGATGGAGGTACGTACTTTCCTTTAGGATGTGTCCCTAGGAAGTAGCCCCCGGGCCTCTGCCCGACTAAGGTAGTCGGGCGGAGGTCCCCTCGTGTTTCTTTGTAGTTGCTGCTCTGGGTGCACGAACAGTGCACCCAGAGGGTGTAGCCCCCGAGCCTGCGGTCGACTAGGATAGTCGGGCGGAGGGTAGATGTAGTGTGGTCTGTAGACTCTTCTCCGGGTGCACGAACAGTGCACCCGGAGGGTGTAGACCCCAAGCCTCCACTGGGTCCTTGGGACCGAGTGGAGGGTTTTGATGATGCTGCCGGGCGGCCTAACTTGTTTGTCTTTTGCAGCAGGCGCTGAACCAGCGGTCGCAGAGCAAGACCGCCGTCCTCCAGGACCGACTGCCGGTCATTGAACGGATGGAGCTGCGGAAGTCCGAGTAGGACAAATTAACCGCGGCAAGGCAGACGGCAGAGGACGTGGCGCGCAAGCGCGGCGCGGAGATCACCGGCTTGAAGGCTGGTCTGTCCCAGGAAATCGCCAAGTCCAAAGGTGAGCCCGCCGAGTAACCTCTGTCTTCTGCGCGTTGCGATTCATCTTGCTGAAGCGTTGTTTCTGTGCAGCCGCCGAGGACGAACTGTCGAAGCTGAAGGCGGAGCTCGAGGACACGAAGGCCCGTGCCCGGGACCTCGACGTGGCGCTCGAAGCGGAGAAGGCCTGGCGGGCGCAGCTCCAGCGCGAGGCCGAGCCGTTGAAAACCCGCGCCCAGGATTGCGACCTTGCCAAGCAATGGGCCCGGAGAGTCGAGAAGGAGCTCGAGTCGGAGAAGGCCCGGGCGGACTTGGCGGAGAAGATGGAGAAGCAGACGAAGCTTGATGCCGTGTCGGTGGCCCAGAGGGCCACGGAGGCTGAGGAGGCGGCCAAGGCCGCGAAGAAGGACGCCGAGTCGGCGGCCAAGCAGGCCGTTGACGCGGAGGAGGCGGTCAAGGCCGCGAAGAAGGACACCACGGAGGCCGAATCCCGTAAGTGCCCTGACCGCTCCGTTATGCTTTGTCCAAACTTGCTGGCCGTGGATTTTGCCCTGACCTCGTCGCCTGACTGGTTGCGTGTGTGCTTTGCTGCTGCAGGGTGGAAGGAGCGGCTCGAGAAATCCCAAGGGATGGTTGAGTCGCTGCTGAAGGCGGGGAAGGCGGCATGCAGCGCCGTCTGGTCGGATGACCCGGCGCCGGACTCCGTCGCAGGGGTCGCCGAGCGGCTGCACCAGGTCCCCGACCAAGTGGCGAGCATTGAGTCGGAGGCCGCGCGGACGGGGGCCAGCCTAGTCTTGGCGGTGGCGCGGTCCCATGACCCCGAGCTGGACTTGGAGGGGATCGGGGAAGGGTACGCCGCGGACTTTCCGGAAGAAGACATTCCGGAGCTGATGCGGATCGTCGAGCCCACCGTCGAGACCTTGCTGGAGCGCTCAGGCCTGTAGATAAGTAGGAGTAGCTGTGAAACTGCTCGGGTTAGCCGAGTAGAGTTTGTAAGGTACTCGGGGATGCCGGGTAAGTTTTGTATGCACTCGGGGAGCCGAGTGATTTATGTAAGCACTTGAAGTTTTAACAAGTTATTTTGGAGTCCACCATGGAAAGACTTGTGTTCCTGTGTATGTGATCTTGTACGTTTGTGCTCTTCGCCAATCCGTCGTAGCCTCCCTTGCGTAGGGATTAGCCGGTGGCGTGTGTCCCATGTGGCGTAAGGGTGTGGCGTAGACCGGCGATCGGAGTCAAAGGGTTGACGTTAGATTTGATACACAGTACTTAAGCATTTTCGCAAATGGTGGCGAAGCTAAGTGTGCGCCGAGTGCCCGCTACGGACGGGCGTAGCGGGGCAGCCGGGAAAAAGAGATGCCTTGTAGATGAAGCAAAATGGGACTCTTGATTTATGGTTTCGATACATTCATAAGAAGAAAAAATTCAAGCGTAGAAACGACGTAGCTGTTCTATGTTCCATGCGTTGGTGAAGATGTTGCCGTTGCTGTCCTTCAGTCGGTAAGCCCCCGGACGCAGTACCTCGGCGATGATGTACGGGCCCTCCCATGGCGGCGAGAGCTTGTGCTGCTCCTTATTTGTCTGGACTCGGCGCAGAACCAAGTCGCCAACGCTGAAGGAGCGGCCGCGTACGTGCCGACTGTGGTAGCGCCGCAAGGCCTGTTGGTACTTAGCCGACCGAAGGAGGGCAACCTCGCGGGCTTCTTCGAGCTGGTCGAGGGCGTCGTGCCGTGCTTCTTCTGACTCGGCCTCGTTGAAGGCTCGGACGCGCGGGGACCCGTATTCCAGGTCAGTCGGGAGGACGGCCTCAGCACCGAAGACCATGAAGAAGGGTGTAGAGCCGGTTGACCGGTTAGGCGTGGTCCGGAGGCTCCAGAGGACTGAGGGTAGCTCGGCTGCCCATTTACCGGCGAACTTGTTCAGTCGCTGAAAAATTCGAGGCTTGAGGCCTTGCAGTATTAGCCCGTTGGACCGCTCGACTTGCCCGTTGGTGCGTGGGTGTGCCACGGCGGCGAAGTCGAGGCTGATGTTGTAGTCGTCGCAGAATTGGAGAAAAGCCCGTCCAGTAAACTGGGTGCCGTTGTCCGTGATAATGCTGTTGGGTACGCCGAATCGGAAAACAATGACCCGGATGAACTCGACGGCCTTTTCAGCAGTTATCGTGGCGACCGGCTTAGCTTTGATCCACTTGGTGAACTTATCGACTGCGACGAAGAGGTGCGTGTAGCCCCCGGGCGCTTTCTTGAACGGGCCGACCATATCCAGTCCCCAGACTGCAAAGGGCCAGGTGATCGGTATGGTCTGGAGGGCCTGAGCCGGCAAGTGTGTCTGCCGGGCGAAGTACTGGCACCCTTCGCAGGTGCGGACGATGTGTTCCGCGTCGGACACGGCAGTCGGCCAGTAGAAACCTTGTCGGAAGGCCTTCCCGACTAGTGAGGCGGGCGCAGCATGGTGTCCACACACTCCCGAGTGGAGCTCGCGCAGGAGCTGCTTTCCCTGATAGTCGGGTATGCACCGTTGGAGTATCCCAGAGGTACTCTTCTTGTAGAGCTCGTCTTCTATGGTGACGAAGGACTTGGCGCGTCGCGCGATGCGGCGTGCCTCGGTTTTGTCCGACGGGAGGGTGTCCCGCAAGAGATAGTCCAGAAAAGGTGTAGTCCAGTCGAAAGTGACAGCGAGGACCTCCGCGGGAGGCTGCTGAGTAGCGTCACTCTCCGGGACTTGTGGTTCTTCGGTCTCGGGCGGCGCGTCCGCCTTGATAGAAGGGGTGTGCAACTCCTGGAGGAAAACTCCCGTCGGGACGACGTCCCGACTGGATCCCAGTTTGGCGAGTCCATCTGCGTCTTCGTTGTCGCGGCGTAGAACGTGAGTAATCTCAAGACCATCGAACTTGGCCTCGAGCTTGCGGACTTCTTGGCAGTAGGCTTCCATGGAGGGGTCGTGGCACGACCAGTCCTTCATTACTTGCCGGACCACCAGTTCCGAGTCACCGCGCGCAAGGAGGCGGCGAATCCCGAGTGAAACCGCAAGACGAAGACCGTGGAGCAGAGCCTCATACTCGGCGACGTTGTTGGATGTCGGGAAGTGGATCTGCAGTACGTATTTGAAGCGCTCACCCTTGGGAGAGATGAGCACAACGCCAGCCCCCGCGCCCTGGAGCATCAGAGAGCCGTCGAAGTAGAGTACCCAGTGCTCGAGGTCGACGACAGAGGGCGGGGACTGGACTTCTGTCCACTCGGCCATGAAGTCGGCGAGAGCCTGAGACTTAATAGCCGTGCGAGGAGCGTAGACTATGCTGAAAGCCATAAGCTCCATGGCCCACTTGGCAATCCTGCCTGTGGCGTCATGGTTATTGATGACGTCGGAGATCGGGAAGGAGCTGACCACCGTGATGGGATGTCCTTGGAAGTAATGTACTAACTTCCGTGATGTTATAAACACCGCGTAGATGATCTTCTGGATCTGAGGGTACCGCGCCTTGGACTCGGACAGGACTTCACTGATGAAGTAGACCGGTCGTTGTACCTTCTGTATGTGGCCGGGCTCGGGGTGTTCCACGACCAGAACCGTACTGACTACCTGAGTAGTCGCTGCAACGTAAAGAAGCAGTGGTTCGTTGGGCATGGGGGACGCCAGCACCGGGGGAGTGGATAAGAACTTCTTCAAACCGTCCAAAGCATCCTGGGCTTCGGGAGTCCAGGTGAAGGTTTCCGACTTCTTCATGAGCTTGTAGAGGGGCATAGCTTTCTCGCCGAGTCGAGAGATGAACCGACTGAGAGCAGCCATGCACCCGGTCAGCCGTTGGACGTCCTTGAGGTTCTTGGGTGGGCCCATCTTGACGATGGCGTCGATCTTCTCCGGGTTGACCTCGATTCCTCGTTCGGAAACGATGAAGCCGAGTAGTTTACCCGAAGGCACCCCGAAAACGCACTTCTCGGGGTTGAGCTTCATGCTGAATCTTCGCAGGTTGGCGAAGGTTTCTCCCAAGTCACTCAGGAGGTCTTCTTTCTTTTGGGACTTGATCACCACATCGTCGACGTAGGCTTGCACGTTCCGGCCGATCTGGCACTGAAGGCAGCGCTGTATGCACCGTTGGTACGTAGCGCCGGCATTCTTGAGTCCGAAGGGCATGGAGACGTAGTAGAAAGCGCCGAACGGAGTGATGAAAGATGTCTTGATCTCGTCATCCTCCTTCATCTTGATCTGGTGATAGCCCGAGTAGGCGTCGAGAAAGCATAAAATCTCGCACCCGGCCGTGGAGTCAACCACTTGGTCGATGCGAGGAAGGGTGAAAGGATCTTTGGGACATGCCTTATTAAGGCTAGTATAATCAACACACATCCTCCACTTTCCATTCTTTTTGCGAACAAGAACTGGGTTCGCTAACCAGTCGGGATGATACACTTCTTTAATAAAGCCGGCTGCTAGAAGCTTAGCTATTTCTTCTCCTATAGCCTGACGTCTATCTTCAGCGAAACGGCGTAAACGCTGTTTGACCGGCTTGGAGTCCGGCCGAACATTGAGAGAGTGCTCGGCAGCCTCCCTGGGAACCCCGGGCATGTCGGAGGATGTCCATGCGAAGATATCCCGGTTATCCTGGAGGAAACTGACGAGCGCGCTTTCCTATTTGTCGCTGAGCGCAGTCCCGATCTGCGTCGTCTTGGAGGAGTCTTCTGGGTCGAGTCGGATCGACTTGGTGTCCCGAGCCGACTGGAAAGATGTCGACGTTGAAGCTTTTTTGGATGGCGGTGCTTCCTCGACCACGGCCGACTTGAGATCGGAGAGGGAGGCCTCGGCGATCTGGGCTGCGGCAAGGTTGCAGTTCTCGAGATCACATGTGTAAGCATGCTGGAAGCTGCTTTGCACTGTGATGACCCCATGGGGGCCCGGCATCTTGAGCTTCAGGTAGACGTAGCTGGGGACAGCCATGAACTTGGCGTAGCAAGGACGCCCCAGGATGGCATGGTATGATCCTGGGAAGTCGACGACCTCGAAGGTGAGAGTCTCGGTCCGGAAGTTGTCGGGAGTACCAAAGGTAACGGGCAGGCTGACCTGCCCGAGTGGACTCGCCATCTTGCCGGGCACCACCCCGTGGAAGGGGGCACCAGTCGGCTTGATCTCGGATCGAGAAATCTTCATATCGTCGAGGGTCTTGACGTAAAGGATATTGAGACCACTCCCGCCGTCCATGAGGACCTTGGTGAGGCGGACGCCGGAGACGATCGGTCCACCACCAAAGGGAAACGTCCCGGCTGGGGTATGTAGTCGGGGTGATCCGCGCGTCCGAATGAGATCACGGACTCGGACCATCGCAGGTACTGGGGCACGGCTGGTTCCGCTGCGTTGACCTCTCGGTCGATGATCTTCTGGCGACGTTTGGACTCGTAGCCGTTAGGGCCGCCGAAAATCATCAAGCAAGCGGTTTCTTTCGGGAACTCATCACCCTCGTCCTGAGGGGGTTCCTTCTTGCCCTTGTTGGGGGCGTAGGGTTTGTTCAGGTTCTTCAAGAGGTTGCAGTCGCGTGTCAGATGATTGGACTTGGGTCCATGGAAGTGACACGGCTGACTCATCATCTCCTCGAAGGTTGTGTTGGTGCGCGGTGGACGGCGCGCCGGAGCGCGCTGGGCAGCAGCGACGAGGTCTCCGCCCTTGCGCTTGTGGTGCTTCTTTCTAGACGACTCGGACTGGTCGTCCCGACTGGAGGACTCGGGCGCCTTGCCCTTGCCTCTGCCCTTGTCGTCCCGAGTAACACTGCGGACAGCCTCTTCACCGGTAGCGAAGCTGTTGGCTATGTCGAAAAGCTCGCGCGTAGTCTGTGGATTCTTCCGTGCAATCTTGTGAATCAGGTCGGTGCTCCGAACTCCTTTGGAGAAAGCGGTAATGACATCGCCCTCCCGGATCTCGGGCAGAGAGTTCTTCTTCTTGGAGAAGCGCTGGATGTACTCACGGAGAGTCTCATCCGCCCCTTGTGTACAGCTGTGGAGATCCCACGCGTTCCCGGGCCAATTGTAGGTGCCCTGGAAGTTGTTCACGAGAGGGTCTCGAGGTCTTTCCACGTATGGATGCACCCCGGAGGTAAGCTGGTCAACCAGGCTCGCACCGAGTCGGCCAGGAAGAGCGGCAGGTAGTGGATCGCGACGTAGTCGTTCCCACCGTTGGTTCTGCACGCTGTGTGGTAGTCGGACAGCCAGATGTCCGGCCGAGTCTCTCCCGTGTACTTGTCGATGCCGGTGACCCGGAATCACGGCGGGAAGATGACGCTGCGGATACGAGGGCCGAATGCTTTCGGACCCGAGTAACCCATGCCGGAGGAAGTCAGAGGAGAACGTTCCCGGCTGGTGGCGCCGCTACCATTGTGGTGGTTGCCACGATCTTCACTCCTGGAACCATGATGAGCGCTTCTCTCAGCGTCTGCTTGGCTCCTTGGTCCGAGTCGATCACGGGCCGGTATAGCTTGGCGAGCGTTTTTGCCCGCGTCCTGGCGGGCGCGGGTTCTCGCATCTATGGTGCCTCGGGCGTCTCGATCGGGTCCGAGTCGCCCGTGGACGTTGCCGGCCAGCTGATGTCGGCCGGGGCTTGCTCGCTGGCTATCCATGCGTGACAGACTCTTCTGAGGCGTAGAGCGCCGACTCCTTGCACCTGCGGAGGAGCCGGGGTGGTCTTCGAAAACTTCAGCGTGCTGGAGGGCGGTCTCTTCCAGCAGGACGCGGAGCCGTCGAAGTTCGTCATATCCCGGGTTGCCCTTGGGGATATCAATGGCACGGGCCGCCACTGTGGCCGCGACGATATTGTGACTCGGGAGAGGAAATATCGGGACTCCTTCCCTTTCACGCATGCGGAGCTCGTTGTGAACCTGGCGTCCACGAGCCCTCATGTCATCATTGCGTCGCTGGTCGTCACGCTGTCGGACGAGCCGGGTCTGCTGCTCGATCAACTCTTCCTCCTTAGCAAGGAGTCGGAGTCGAGTGGCCTCGAGCTCAGCCGGCGTTTGTTGCTCGATGGGAACTTCTTGGCCGTCACCGCCATCTAGCGAGCCGGCATTGGCCATGAAGACTTCTCGGGACGGATGGTGGCTGCCAGAGCTTTCGTCCTCGTCCGAGTAGTACTCGAGGACGGGGAGGAGAGATTCGATAGCGCCCACCAGCCGGGATCCGAGTGCGAACTCGTGCGCGACAAACGGATCTGGTTTCGGCGAAGCCTCTTCCCTGGGGAGAGGGGCCGAGTGCGCGGGCTCCGTGGGAGGCCCGTGCTGGAGAGCTGATGAAGCCTCTGCTGATCGGGACGTCGCCGAGTAGCAGAGGTGAAGCTGGCCGACCTTGTCGGCGATGAAATCCAACCTTCCGAAACGGAAAAGGTGGCCAGGGTCTGGGACAGCGCTGATGAAGGCGAACTTCAAGATGCTTCCCGAGACGAAGATGTTGTTGTTGACGAAAGCCATCCTGACTCGTGCAGATGGATCTATGCGCACAATCCCCTACCTGGCGCGCCAACTGTCGGAGTATTATTCCGGCAATACTATTTACGGGGCAGTGTGAGCACAGCAAATCAGGATGGCTGCACACGGGAGACAAGATTTAGACAGGTTCAGGCCCTCTCGGAGAGGTAATACCCTACGTCCTGTGTTTGGTGGCTGGTATTGCTGTATCCCGAGTGCCGCAGGCCCTAGAGAATCGATCTCGAAGGGGCCTGAGCTGCGAAACAATGGAGACTAAGCTAGATGAGATGTTCCCCCGATCGAAGGTCCCCTACCGGGCCTTATATAGTCGGCCGGGGTAGGGTTACAGAGTCCGGATCGGGTTAATAGATATGTTTCCTATTTGGTTACAACCAATTCCGGGTAAGCCGGACATGTATTAGTCCTTGTCTTGTACTCCACGTCGGTGAGGCGCCCCCGTGTTGTAGTCGGACTCCGAGTAGCCGGCCCGGCCCATCCCGTGGCCGGGAGGCCGGATTCGTCCTCCTTGATGGTACCCGGGTGCCATGTCACCATCACTACTCTTACTATACTAAGGTGAATGCTTCATAATGAGAATTTCCTTTCGAAGCAAGCAACTCAGCATTCTCCAACAAAATTCCCTGCATAATATTAGTAGCAAACGATGCATAGAGAGGAGTTATTAGAGGTATGTCAGGAACATAATCAACATCTAGTTCATCTTTGATGCTAATATCAATGTCCTCAAAAAGAATTCCTGAACATTCATAGTGATCATAATTTTCTTGTTGGGGATGATCATATAATTGCAAAAATTCATTAGCATCAAAAGGTTCATTGGAACTAGAATAGCAATCATCATTTTTCAATTGTTCCTGCATGTTAGTCTCAAAATTATTATCAATGTCATGAGAAAAATTGTCCTGCCATACTTCCATCGTGGTTTGTTCTTGGTGATCCTCTTCTTTCTTAATTTTTTATTTTGTGATTCCTGCAAAAGATTAGTTTCTTGCAGTTTGGTGGTTGAGATCCGCTTATCATAATTTGGTACCAATGCACTATCATGAAGATAATTATAGCAAAAAAGTATGCATAGGCTGCACCACATTGTAAATACAGTCAAGTAAGATACTTTTACTTTTATCAAGGTCAATATTTCTGAGTAGCATCTCACCTGGACTTATATAAAGAACAAATCCTGTGATCTCTTTGATAGCACTCCATTTAAAATCATTCTCATTATAAGATGTTATGATCGGGTTGAGATCATTTTTGCATTGATAATTGCGGTGTTCATTGGATCCACAGTTATCACAAGATATCAGGTATGAAGCACAAACCATAGATGCATAATAATTTAATTTAACCAATGACTAATTTGCGTACCTCACATAGCCCAACCCATTGTGCTCATGAAATTATCTCCCATTATTTGTTCTTCATGTGTCAGCATGCTGTGTAGCGAGAACTCCAGCAAGATTTTCAGCATAGTTATTTCTAGCAGACATCTCAAAGCAAGGATTAAAACTAAATTCTTTTATTAATAAAAAACAGAAGTAAAAGACAATAATAAAATAAAATAAATACAAATGGAAAGGTATTAATCGAGCGTTATGCTCCCCGGAAACCGTGTGTCACATCCCATTTTCTGAAACATGAAATTTAGGGCAAACAAAAAACTTTTTCGCTAATAATGTCAGTTAAAATACATCAGATTAAAACTTTTACTCAAATCATGCTTTTGCTAAAACTTAAAGTGGGACAAGCCAAAATCTTCCACCTCTGTTCCTATTTCCTTAATCTCCGCTTTGTCGAAACTCTGTCCGGCAAGGTATATAAACATTGCTTTACACCTTGTCTCCATACGTGGCCACTCACCTTTGCATTCCCGCCACGAACACACCTTCGGCATCCCTTCCCTTTTTGCCTCACCGGGGCCACCTAGACCAACATCTGCCGCTAAGTGCCCACACGGTACTTTTGTGAAATTGAAACATATATACGTCATGAACCTCTTCCGAATGCCATGATCTTCGACCATCTACTTCATCATGTCCTATCATGAGTGCATGCACATATATACTGCTTTTATATATACACATATAGGCAAAACCCTAACCCTTCTTCCCGAGCTACGGATTAAACCTCAACTCATCATTCGACTCTGCTACAATCCTATGCATATATACGAGTAAACCAGCAATACCTTCTCAAACCCTAGCCCACCATGACTTCCTACCATTATCCTAACCCCGTCGCTACCCTATATACGCTTAATATTCAAGTGTATGTGGGTGTATACATTTGAAATCCTAATTCACTTCTTTCGAGCTAAGGAGAAGTTTAAAGCCCTAGCTCCTTTATCCTAATTTGTCCTCCCTCGGCACTTTTGTTCTATCCGGACTATTTAAGCATGCAAATCTCTTCCAAAAACGAGATGCCCCGGAAGGTACTCATAAGGTGTTTAAAATACAAACTCACCTATTCTTGACCATTTAAAAAATCTTCGGAAATAACACGTGCTCTATTTCGACCTTGTGGAAATTACTTATTTGGCACCATTCATGTATTAGTGACATGCCTTCTAAATATTTCTTTCTTTCTCGTGATAAGGGTCAGCAAACTAGAGCATGTACATAATTACAACAAATAGGTAAACTTAGTTCATCCCATCTACCGCATCCTTCACGTTTTCAATCTGCTAGTGAGCATAAGAATGCACATGCACATACTGCAGGAGTAGGTACGAATTCTAACTCCTTTCCATCCAATCAAAGTGAAAACTTGTAATTAATCTCTGCACACAAAGCCCCTCTCTTATTTCTCTAACAGTGCCACAAAATATCAGAGCAATTTACAACTCTTTGTACTGTGAAACACCCTCCTCTTTCCTGTTGAATGTCTCTCTGAAATGTTATATCCCCTCCTGCTAAACACCCCACAAGCGTACCAACCGAATTCACATTTGTTGCCTGCCACGTGGGCCCTGGTCCTATGCGTCACCTCCATCTACCTCATCTCTCCTCTTCTCCCTCCTATATAGCCCGAGCTCCCTGCATGCTACTCTCTTCCCTCCTGCTGTAGCACCATGCCACATAACTCTCTCCAACAGCATTTGGTACCTACCACTACAGCATGCAGCACCTACCCCTTTGACTCACCTTGCCCATCTTCTACTCGAGCATCACCACTCCTTATGCTCCTCTCTATTCCTTGAGCCAAGCTGCCCATTCACCCCACGTCTCCTCCATTCCTTCCCTCACTCTCAAGCTTCCCCCTGTCTTCTTCCACGAGCTCCCATCTTCTGGACTCTGCCCCATGGGAACTGAGCACACCCATCTTCCTTCGCTTCCCCATGCCGAGCTATCCTCTTCCATTCTTCCCACGGGCTCCCCACTGCCGCTGGCTGAGCTGCCCCAATCTCTTCTCGGAAGCTCTCTCCTCCGTCCTTAGACTTCTTTCCTTCTGCAAGCACTCCTGAGCTGCCCCACGGCCCCGCACCTCCATTGCTCAACCTCCCGAGATTGACTTCCTCGCCCCTGGGGCAACAACCGCCCTTTTCTCTGAGCCCCGGCCACCCCGACGAGTCCCCGCTGCTTCCCAGCTCCTCTACTACCCTGGCTCCTTCGGTTCCTATGAACTCAAGCTACTCCCCTCTCCTCTCACCTCCAGCCCGAACTGCAGCTACAGCCGAGCTTGCTCCCCTTCCTAGTTCCTCCTCTCTCCTCTAACTTCCTGCCATTGCTCAGGGCGCTGCCTGCACCATTGATGCCACCCTGGCCCTGGATCCGCCACAGCCAGCCGCCGCGAGCTCCCCAAACACCACGGCAGCGTTTGGATCCGTCGCCACTGTGAAGCTCCCCAATCTGACCAACTACGCCATGCCATCTCCCTCCTCTGCCCGCCGCTGCAATCCCCGTTCGCCACCGAGGAACATCTGGGCTGTTGCCGGACAAGCCGTCGTCCCAAGCCGCCGTGAGATCCATCCCATCCCTCGCTGCCGGTCCCGATATCAACGGCATCCACATGGCCATTTCCCAGGTCTTGCCGACCTCTCCTCGGTGGTCATCACCGCACCCCACCACTCGGCTGCTGCCTGCGAACGCGTTGGGGTAAGTCCTGAAATTCTCTCCATTAATCCCTCAGCTCGACGCTGCAGCCTCCTCTGTTCGGGACTCTGACGAGGACGTGCCTCCAGCAACCGCCCGAGCCACCGACCTTGAAAATGTGTTCGCTGTCTCCTCCCGAAACCGAAGGTATTTATCGTAGCTCCTAGCTACCTCTACTTTAGCTGCGATTTCTCGCCATAGTTATCACCGGAGCTGCTGCTGTCGTCGGGATCCCTTGCCGGAACCTTCGCTCGTGTGCACGCTGTTGCTTCGTCAACGATAGGTGGACCCGCGAAGGAAATATAATGTGTGCATATCGATTCGGGCTAAGCCACTGGTAAACGGGACCCACGTGTCGTGGAGGCGCTCCCCCGTATCCCTGTTTCTTTTAATAGAAAGCGCCATTTCCCCGGTGCGTCTTCGACATCACCCGAACCGACCCGGTTCTTTAGTCTAGAACCCTTTTTAATCTTCCAGAGGCCGGTTCACCTAGCTCTAGACCGGTTCTTGCACCAAACCCAACGATTCTGGATCCATAAAAATATTCTCTAACTCTTGGTTCAAACCAAATTCAAAAATATGAAATTAAGTTTAAATAACAGAGGGGAACTTATTCATAGCTATTTTTGCAATATATGTTCCATAGGCAAAATTTTATTTATATATATTTCCAGAGGGACCAAAAGTGGTTAAATCGCCCCCGCGACATGTTAAGATTAGAAATATTTTAATACTTAATTTCTTTTATCTTAAAAGCAAGGGAAGATAAGGTTTTCCATTGGATATCAAATGTCTCCTAAAGTGATATATACATGTTTTCACATATTTTAAGTAGGTCCAGAATTTCACATATGTCTATCCAAACCTCTAACTAATGTTTACCACTCTCTAAACTCAGCTGATATAAAAGGAGCTAAGAAAGATTAAATGCTAATAAGATCCTAACCATAAGAACCCTAATGTGATAGTACACCCTCTGGTGGATATCTCACGTGAAATAACCTAAAGCCTCCGTGTCAACTTTCTAATAGCTTTCCAAAATCGGTAGCTACCCGAATCAGCCATGAAGGTGATTGGATGTTCCATTTGTGTATTTGGTGTTATTTGGATTTCTACTTGCACCGTGATTTATTCGATGTCTTGTAACGTGTAGTTCCAACGTTACGATGAATCGCACAAAGGATTTCTGACGATCGTCGTAACAAGCTCGAGATCCGGCCAATACCGCCAGGCAAGCATTCCCACCTTGATCATGTTGAATCCCATATGTGTGAAAACTTAATTACTTTGTTTGCAACTCTCCATGCTATGTGGGTATGAATGATATTTTATGCTAGACATAGCTACACCAGGTAGTGGCATATGACTTAGGTCCGGCAAATCAATCCTTGTAACCCTAGCAATACTAGCCAATCATCGTACGACCAGCAAGAGTATTAGGAATATAGGCGATAGCCATGCTTAGCCCTGCTATAGAGAAAAACATGTTTTTGTCCGATCCACGTGAACTACCCCTTTGGATATGGGATTAAAACCCTCGGGAAGGCGTGTACCTTCCGAGGTGACTCTTTGAAAGTATTGTTTGTCAAAACCCTAAATAAGATGGAGGATGATTTTGATTCGGGTGAGAGCAGTAAGTGGTGATCGGAAGAATGGTTGTAGCATGTAGTGACATGGCTAAGAGGTGATGATATGCAGTATTGCTCGAATCAGTTAAAGATCAAGCCTAAGTGCCGCTCGACCAAGTTTACCCCGTACGTCCACATGTCCTTTATGGGAAGGACTCGACTAAATACCCCGTCAAATATTAGTGCCTGGAACTGTGGGCAATAGGAAGAGTGTGCTAGGTAGATTGGCATCCCTAGAGGATCTCCACGGGATTACGTGGGTAGAGGTTCCCTGGTGGACCTCCACGTGATACGTGGGTAGGGGTTCGACACAAAGATAAGTCCACCTCGGGTTGTGGGGTCGGGCATCGCCGAGCACAAGCGAGGACTGGGTAGATCTTATCTAGCGGGTCCAACTCTGGTACAAAAATGGGTGAAAAGTCTCGTTGTAATAACCCTGCCAATACACCTTGTAAAGTGTATCCGTTAGTACTCAGCAACAAGGGAGACTTACATCTTGTGGGTAAATCCGTACAACCTCTACAGAGTGTTAAAATTTATTCGAATAGCCGCGTCCTCGGTCATGGACACAACTTGAAAAGGCCACACACTGATTAGACTAAGTTTTGGTTACGAAATGTGGGAATGGGATTAAGGACATGGGCATGATGTGTCCACAGTGTGCAGTTTGAGCTACAGACTGACAGAAAGAAACTGCAGAAGTGAAACCTAGCCCGTGCTGCAGGGCGGTAGCACGGGTAGGCTTAAGGACTGTCTGAGGCGATACACGGGTTATCGGCCTCTAGTTGATGATTGTTAAAATGTAACTTCTGGAACTAGGTACTGATCCGTCAGAGACGGGCTTGCTTTCCGAAATGTTTTTGAATCTATTACTATCGTATTTCAAATGAAGACTTACTTTTCTACTCAACTTTCAACTTAGGGTAGAGCCTTTTATTGAACAACTCTTGCATGAAATATGTCCGTTATACTCATCCTGCGGGATGCTTGCGAGTACATTCTATGTACTCACTTGGCTTGTTGATTTGGCCAGATAGAAGCGAAGTTGACACCGAAAAAAACGATTATGTTCACGAAAGCTAGGGCGTAACCCCAGTCAGTTGTCTGTCGGGTATGGCATATTGATGGGCCACACCACCGCTTGATTTCCGCTGCAAGTTTATAGCCGCTGGGCTATAGGTAAAGGACCCCAGCCTGATGGTCTATTTTTATCTCCGATACTGAAATATGCATGTATGACAATGATATTTAGGTTAACTTGTGGGTACTGGCTACTGATCATGGGACCGATATAGTAAACACAAGGGATTATCCAGTCTTAAAACTGAGTATGCCACACCGTGCTAGAAAAAGTGTTTGATGATCGGCAAATGCACCAGATCACCGTAGTACCTTTCGCGGGAAGTATTTAGCCCAAGATATCGAACCACAGGAGCAAATGACGGCTCTCACCTTTCCTGTAACTACACTTGTCACCTAATGTAGTTCCTCTTGCACATATGTTTATTCTAATATTGCTAAAACAAGATAATTGATGACGGAGTAATAAACTAAACTACTAACACTAGCAAACAATATTAAATGCCAAAATTAAAAATAGACAAAAATATAATTTCAAGATTGAGAATGAAAGATGGTATCTAGGCTTTCGGTAGAATGAAAGATGGTATCTAGGCTTTCGGTTTCACTAGTACTAGCTGAGCATGCGAACAACACTATATTAATTATGCAAACGGTTTCCCTTAAATAGCCATGCTCCTCCTGCACCAGTATTGCACGACTCTATATCCACTTCCAAATATTGCTAATCCGCAATTCGTAAAAGATATTAAGGCCATAAAGACCGGAACAACGCTTTAAACTCTATGGATAACCGTTACTCGTTAGATGCAAAATTCTCCTCTCAAGATACCATTGTACTGTCACTTCCAAGGTCTAGTAGATCCAGACATACATCTATCTACTTTATGTGCAGTCTTGCAGGTTAGACGTCTCTAACAAAACCAATAGATTGAACATCTCAAGCACTATGATGAATAACACAAAGAGAGCATGCATAATGAAGTAATTGCAAACACTAGTTGGACATACTAGATTGCCTCAACCTAGAACCGAATCAATCACTAAAAAATAAATACATTGAGATAGTAAAGGAACAATTCATTATCTCTACCATGTTTAATCTTACAAAAATAGTAGCAAAAGAGGACACCAAGATGAAGATATGGTCGTCGCAGATGAAGAAGATGGCGGAGGAGGCCGACGGTGCGGCCTAGGGCCAGGCGGCAGCAACATGGCTTCCTCTTTTTCTTCCTCTTGCTTGGATCATGTTGTGGAGGTGTTGGGGAGGTGTCCTTGGCTATAGTAGCTTGGTTTGGCATTTCCTCTCCCCGGTTGTTGTGATGGCTAGGGTTTGGAGGTGATTAAATAGCCACAACAGGGTCTTCTCGTCCATGGATCTTCATTCTCTTCTAATCCAAGGGCTAAAAGGTGTTTTGGATGTCTTCATAATGTTCCCCATCCTCTCATGATCCAACGCAACAAAGACGATCAATTCTGAGTTGAAATAAAAAAGTCACGTCGGTTTTAGTTTTCCCAGTGGTGCACGGTACGACTGGTATGGTCATACCGAAGGTCAGTAAAACTTGTGGAATCAGCCTCCAGTCAGGGTTTCATATTTTGGCAATAACAGACACAACCTCCAATCGTTGGATCCTCAATTAGAGTTGGTATGAATTTCTCAAAGCAAAAAAAAGCCCAATTTGATAATTATAGCTTCTCCGATTTACACCAAAATTGATGCCAATTATCGTTAGTTTCCCATAGAAGATGTATTCCACCTAATCCCTGTGTAAAAGATAGATTCAAAGAGATTTTGCACATTGATGTAATTATTAGTGGATTAGCAGTTAACGGGGCAAATCATGATTACATATAAGGAAAGAATGAGTACAAAATGGACTCATCAGCAACGACGAGAGTAGGTCGAGCGTCGGCGGCAACCAAGACAGTTGTACGGCGGCTCAAATTCGATGCATTTGATGGGTCGTGGGGACCTCCCGGTTGAGCTATTGAGCATGTTCACGAGGCCATTGAGGCTAAGGATCTAGGGGAGTCCACGGTGGGCAGCCGATTTGGGGGAGTACATGGACGAGCTAGCCATGGGACCTCGCGTCGGCTCCATTGCTGTCCGAGGTCATTGACACGTCACGACATCAAGCTCCTCCAACTGCTCGAGCAAAAGCTTGTCAAGTTGTGCCTGCTTGCTCACGCTCCAGTAGATCCTCGCATCCATCACCATTGGGACGAACTCAGTGCCTACAATGGCAGCAACACTCTCTTTCTCAGTGTCAGATCGGTAACATGTTCACGCTCTGCATCATTGTGCACGTTAGTGACTCACTGAGAGCTCCTTCATCATCACCATGTCTGTCAGCGGCAGCTCGCATCTCGTGCTTGGGAGGTGTGGGCTGTTGCTGGTCTCCGAAGGGATCAACAATGGCAATCGTGCCGTCAAGCGCAGCGTGCTCATTGAAGACTGCCTGAGTCACTACTTGTGATGAACAACACGGACGACGCGTGCTCTGATATGCTCTGGACAGTGTCCAACCTCCGCATGTCACCACATTTGATGCCGTAATATAAGCTTGTATTTTGTCCGGGGAGAATTGATTATGTCCCCCAAAGTTGACGTGCCTTTGCTTTTATCCCCAAAGTTGGCATGCCTCTTGATCTTTTTTCCTATAAGTGAATATTGTATTTCTTTGGACACTTTTACCCATGTCTTCATTCCCTTCTTCTTCCTCACCCTTTCCTCTATGCGTGGTTACTACCGCTGTTGCCATCCTTGATCCCTTTTCTGTCCTCCTCTTCCCGTTCGCCACAAGGAACACCACCTCCAGTGCGAATCGTCAGACGAATCGGATGATGCAGATGGCTCCAGAGACAACACCCTTCGCTGACATCCACGGCGAAGCAACGAAGCGCGATGAAGCGCTCCCCAAGCGTCGATGAGTGCTCAGGTGGCATCCTCGCTCTATGTCTCCTCCTTGCCCGCTTGCTGTCATGCCAGGATTGGGACATGCCTTGGGCTTCTGGATCAAGAACACGAGCGTGAGGAGGCGGGACGACAACGATCGTAACAGGGCGCGTGGAGGCGACCAGGAGGGGTGAAGAGGAGGCCAACAAGGGCATGCCACGGTCCAGATCCACTCAACCGCCTCAAAGCTCTTCTCAGCACGATGGTACATGCATGTACATGCCTTCGCTCCCTCTTCCCTCCATCATTCCATTTCCGAGGTCGCATCGGTGCCACTCCTGAGCGATCCATGGTGGTTCAATTGCCACCTCGTTGTCTCTAAATGTAGCTCAAGAACTAGATGTGGAAAGACGAGAGGAAGAAGGGTTTAAAAGAATCCAAAGGGATACAATATTCACTTATAGCGAAAAGATCAAAGGAATTGCCAACTTTAGGGATAAAAACAAGGGAGCTGCTACAAATCGACATGCTGATATTAGGATTTATAATCCTACCTCATAGCTGTTAGATGTTAATTCCATGGATGGTTAGATTGGCAATAACATCTGCTATGGCAACATGGAAATATTTACGTAGTGAGAAGGAAACATTTTACTAAAATTTACGTAGCAAAATTGTCAAACCAATACAACAATTACATGTATACAACACAAACCCAGATTTTGGGGAAATAAACTTATGATTCAAATCGCTAGATTTTTAGCATCGTGAAGCTCCTTCTGTTATGGCAACATGGAAACATTTGCATAGTGAGAGGGAAATATTTTACTAAAACTTGCACAGTAAAATTGCTGAACCAATACAACAATGGCATGTATACAACACAATCCCAGATTTTTTGGAAACAAACTTCTATAAATCACTAGATTTTTGGTATCGTGGGCTCCTTCTGATATGGCAACATGGAAACATTTGCATAGGGAGTGGGAAACATTTTACTAAACTTGCGCAATAAATTTGTAGAACCAATACAATAACGGCGTGTATACAACACAAATCCCGGGTTGTTGGGAAACAAACTTATGATTTTGTTGTTGCATGGACCAGCTGTTGCAACAAAGTCATTATATAATGAAAACAAATTCGATAACAAATTATGTTGAACCACGTAACAAGATCCGAGAGGTGTTACAACAAAATCATTGTATTATTGAAACAAAATCATTGTACGGGGAGCCACCACATCGTCGAGGTGCACATCCTCATCGGCGGTGACGGCGGAGGAGGCCTCCAACAGCACTTCCCTGAACCTGAGGTAGCCGCTGAAGTCCCCATTCATGGCGACATCGTGGACACCATGCTCATGGCGAATCCGCACACCTTCTCAACGGCGTAGGCCTCGGTGACGATCACCTTGGCCCTCGCCGGGCAGTTTGGGTGGCTGTGGTCATCGCGGAGCCCAGCCGCGTAGCACCGAGAAAGGTGGGAGCTTCTTCAGGGGTGGCGAGCCACAGGGTGTGAATGAGGATGGCAGGCTCGTCGGTGCAGCATTCGGTAACGTACACCTCAAAGGCCGTGGCTGAGGCAGCCGCTTCAGCCACGGGGATGCAGTCGATCGTCCAGGCGGGGGAATCGGCCTTGGCGTCAGGGTACTGTCGGAGGGAGCCACGGAGGAGCACGGTGCCGCGGTGGTTGGCGACCTCGAAGGCAGCGGCTGGCGGGGAGAGGCGCGCAGCGGCCGTGGAGACGTAGGTGGCCTCGCCGGAGACAGGGTCATGGCAGTCGATGTGGAGCAGGAGGGAGGGGGTGAGGCCGCGTCGCCACTAACCGGGTGGAGGGCCAATGCGAGGCAGGGCGTGGCGGCGGTTCCGGAGAAGAGAGTCTGGTGTCATCACGCTGGAGAAGATGAAGCTTGCAACACCGCCACGCAAGGGGAGACGCCCGAAGGCGAAGCGTCGGTTGGAGAAGAAGACGAAACGGCTCCCGCGATGAAAACAAGGGAAAAAAAACTGAAAAGGCTGAAAGGTTAGGAATAGTTAAGAGCGGTGGCAATTTTCTATAATAAAAAGGATTTTGTTTGGACCGTCTAATTTTGTTAGATCAATGGCTATAGAGGAGAACTACGAAGGAGAAGATTCAACATGTAGATGTGTAGAGTTTACCTAAAAACAAAGGAATATCAATTTTTTGGATATGATGAGTTATCCTTTTTGTCTATCCAAACAACATTTAAGGGAAATGAAATTACACATGTATTCTTTTTTTTTCTGATAAGTAAATTACAAGTGTAAAAAGTTTATAAGTGAAAAGAATACATCTCTTCCAAGCGGGGCCAGGGTCCGGAGGATTGGAGTCGCAGTTTAATATTAGCAAGACTATGTCGCTTCTTCATTAAGGAAGCTCGTAATTATGCTGATGTCAAAAAAAAAGCATCGCTTATTCACGAAGGAAGCAAGGACACCTTTTTATCTTATCAACCGATACAGCCGCTTGGCCCGCCATATGAAAAGATGAATCTATAATACATGTCACTAACCCTGTAGCAATCTGGTTTGTCAACAACAGGGATCAGGTAGTCTTCCGTAGGCGAGATCGCGGGCATACCCTGTCTCGTCAAAGAGCCTGATATCCTCGAAGGAAATGGTCGCTACGCATGGGAGGGCCTGGTTCATTACATACGGGTAACTTGTGAAACCAGTCCATCCCATTAAAGGTGCTTCTGTTCTTACCTTAGGGCAAAGCTCGTTCGGAAAATGGCCCAAGTATGCTGGTTTATCCACGTCATCATCTCGATATAGTGCTCAGTCTCCCGATTTCGGATCCTACAAACTCCACATGAAACCGGAGCAGAGATTTACTACCACTCATGTGCAAAAGATTTACCACCACGCGTATGCAGTGATTTGGTCCTAATTTTGGGCATATAATACCGGGAAAGGGAGAGAAAAACAACAAAATGCCTGTATGGGTTTCTTAGATGAGAAAATTAGTTTTGAAACCAAAACAATATATATTAGGGGCTAAGTAACAAAGATGGATCTTCTAGGAGTTTGTTCGCATATTTTCCATGCGCATTAATTGTTTAAGCTGCAAATTATGTAATAGAGAAAATGTGATTTTTTTTTCATTGATGGCTCATAGAATTGAGAAAAATAATCAAGTTCCAGGTACAATATAATTATAATACTTTAGGTCCAAAAATATCTTATAGTTTATTTAATTTGGTCGATAATTTTGTGGAATACATAACAGGAGCTGCACAACTTTGCGTCATAATAAAGAGTACGGAAATTTCAATCCGAGCTGCACAACTTTGTGTCATAATAAAGAGTACGGAAATTTCAATCCATCACCAATTAGACCATAATAGTCAAGCTAGTATTCTATCACTCTACATGGCCCATTCATTTTAGTCTGCAGTCGTTCAGAGTCACGTACCATATGTAGCCTAATTGTGGCGTAGTGTTGCTCTCCAACATAAGTCGCCGTAGGAGAAACGACTTGGCCTGGCACAAATATGGCTCCAATTGCTGGCACAAACCCTTCACATTTTAAGTTGAAACAACCCGTGGATTTATAGTTATCCTTCTGAGCAACAGTAAAAAAAGAAAATGATCGATATTGTTAGATTGTTGTCGTTATCATTTGTGGCAAAAAAGATTGTTAACTATATATTGTCATAAATTGTACATTCACAGTTTGATCAAGATGTCCAAACTGATAGATTTGTTTCACTTACCGTCCATCGTATGAAGAAATGAACATCGGTATTATTGCACAGATCGGGGTAAACCTGCATGTACGAACCACATTTGCAGAATGGTTATTTTTGTTAGCATTTAAATTTACATATATGAATAATGTTGTTTTGGCTTTTACGTGAAATCCAGCTTCGGTTGCAGTGAAGTCAAGTAGTTCATTGCTGGTAACCAATATGGATGCTCCAGACTCTTGAAAGCGTCCCTGATTTGGTGAGCCCCAAATCCCTATTTTGCTCGAGTGCCATAGTAAGTGCTTGGCTCAGTATGATACATAGCAACCTAGTCATAAAAAAAAGGATATTTACAGATACTTATGAGCTTAATTAGCATACAGAAAAATTTATTAAATTGCAGGGGAATAATCGATAACTAGCATTTTCTGTTGGTCAAATTGCAATTTTTTTAGAGGACAGCCGAGGATCAACCAGTATATAAATAACCACACAAAAAAAGTATATTAATTAGTTGTGGGAAAGTTATATTCTACTTAGAATAGCACATTTAGAGTATGAAAAGCTTCAAAAGAAAAAAAAACACTATAACACTATGCACTCCCTTCGTTACTAGATAGATCCATATTGCGCATCAGAAATTGAAGGTTCCAACTTGTCAGAAAAACTATGATCCCTCAGTTATTAAATTGAAGCCATTTTAATAGATGTTTGGTGACGAACTTTGAGGGAGTCAAAGATGTAACATAATTATGTAGAAGTGCCTTCACAAAAAATATTTAAAACCTTGGTGTAAATATTTGACGTAGAGAGAGAGAGAGAGAGAGAGGGAGAGAGGGAGAGAGGGGTGGGGGGTTAATGAGAAACGCGGTTGTCTTCGTCTTCAAGATCTATCGAACTTTATGCCTCCGAGGTAACGGATAAGGTGATCAAAGTCTCTCGGGCTGAAAAAGGAAATGCAAACTATCTTTAAACGTGGGCCAGCAAGGACACCGAATATGACGAACTGCAGCCTTGCTCCCTCTGTTGGGACCAACATAAGATGTCTAAGATTTTCAAGTTTATTTTTAATCAATAATTAATTTAATAACATATAAATTATGTCATAAAAGATTGGTACTGTTGGAAAAAATTTAAACCACGAATCTAACGACACTAATTATGCATCATACAACTAATTGTCGATCAAGATAAAATTTAAAAATCTTAGACACCTTACATTTTCAAACGGAGTGTATATTTCAGTGCATCTAGGATAACTGGGATATAAGTATAATCGATCTAAGGGCAACAAAGCCAGGCCTTAAGAAAAATATTTATACCTTGTATCTATAGCATAGCCTGCCATGCACATTCTTACGATTTTAACTAATATCGCAAAATGACACTTTTTCAGTCCGTCTCTAGAAAACCATTATTAGTTGATATGATAGGAAATAGGTTTTCACTAAAGAAGTTTTTTTTGAAGCGTTTTCATTTTTTCAGAACAAATGTCTACGCTTTGTTTGTTTCTTTGGAACGGAACTCTTGGGCCTGTTTGTTTTATTTTATTTTAAACTAATAATACCGTTTGGCCATTTGTTGCTTCGTGAGACTAGAAGTAGAGGATTTTTTGTTGTATATATTGATGAAAGAAATACAGGTAGAGTTGATGAAAAAACTAGCCGCTATAAGAAAACCAAGAAAATTAAGATGAAGATATAGTAAACACAGCCACAAAAAGAGAGTTGAATGTAGCACATAGTGAAAATATAACTAAAAACAAAGTGATATAATTGAAAGTGTACTGTTACCTTTTTCGTTGATTCGTGGATTACCACTCGCACCTACCGGCCCTACTAAATCGAGACAACATGATGTGTATGAAAAACATAACAAGATGGCTATGACTATAGAACGCATGGTGTATATGGAGGTTACCCGGGCATGCGCGTCTTGTTTTGAAACACTATACATAGAGTGAAGCCATAGGTATTTCTGGATAGCTTTAAATTTCTTCTATTTTTTATTTCAACATAGGTTGATTCGGTTGTCACAGGTGCAAGAACCACCGTCGCGCCACCGAAGAGCACTTTAGAGAAATCTTAGGAGGTAATCTACACAAATATACATCGGCCTCTATTAGGCACAATTCAAGCCAGGCTGGGTATTATAATTTTCTAACTTTTTTCTTCGTCTCATATTTTTTTACTTTTGTATGTTTTTTCTATTTGTTCTAATTTCCTGATTTATTTTCTTCTTTTTTCTATTTTTTTTACTTCTGATTCATCCCATATTTTTTCCTTCAAAATATGTTGACCTATCAGATGTTTAAAAACCACCGCAACATTATCCAAAACCGCTTTGGATCTCTGAACTTGTGTTAGAAAATCATAAACCAAACTAACAAGGCGGGATTAAACTACAAATTTAAACAGGCTGGGGACTAGATCCACCCACCTTGCTGAAGTCCTAGTCAGTAAAAAATAGCGAGGAAAAAATTTCAACCCTAAAAAAGGCATCGACATTTTAAATATAATCTTCCAAATAGAAATATCGAAATTGGGATTTTGAAAAATCTAATAGCCTCGATTGGCCATCTTTGCACTAGAAGTCCAACAATTTGGATTTAGAGTTTCAACTGAAAATTTTCAAATTCCAAGAACTTAAGAAAAATTGAAGAGGAAATACAAAACTTTGATTTGTACAAGTTTCGACCAATTTTTTGAAAACTATGGTTTTGGGAATTCGAGCTTTCACCATAATCCTCACCATGGCAGTGCCATGGTAGAGAAGGGCTTGTGGTAGTTCCTCGACGTAGAAGAAAAGTGTCAGTTCACACGGGATTGGCCTGTTTGTGAAAGGATCTGGTACAGAGAAGACCTTAGGACTTATTGCTCAAGACGAGGCATAAAGTAAGAGGTAGCGTCACATGTTGCCAAATGCGAGTGTCCTAATGAAATCGACTATTGTGGGCACCCATAAAATGGTAAGCTAGTCGGAGATAATTAAATGGCTGGGGGGGGTGGGGTAGCGGGGAGGTGACGTAGATACGACCATGAATATTATTGCTTATCATGCCTACAAATCGAGGATGGTTTATTTTCAAGAAAGAAAGAAAGGATAATGTGAGCATATTTATGCTAAAAAGAAGTATTGAGTGTCATTGATGTTTGTAAGGTGAATTTAATCCTGTCGACGATGTGGAGTGATGATACTGGGGGGTAGGGACCTCTAGGGCCCAAGGCCAAGAGATCTGACAACAGGGGACAGCTGTTTTTATACAGATTCGGGCCTCCCTCAGGATAACAACCCTACGTCCTGTTGCTATATATTAATGGAGAAAACGTTTTTACAATGGGGGTATTGTGCTAGTGGCTACCCTAGGCCTAATCGTAGACTAATCTGGCTAATCCTATCGTGCTCGACTCCTTCGAGCGGGTGTAGGCTTCGTCTTCTGGAACTCGTGGATCTGAGAGAGCTTGTCCTCCCCATGGGGCTGCAGACCCTTTTATAGGGGGCTTCATCTAGTCGTATCATGCCTGGACTTACGCCAGGGTAGGACTCTTGTATCCCTTAAATCTCGGGATCGACTTCCTATTCGGAGGAATGTCTTCCCTTCTTACGAGGGGCTACCTTATCACCCTAGGATGCTTACTAAATACGCGGTACTTTCCGGCAACCCAGGGAATTGTATACGGATACCTCCTAATATACGGGATACCGTACTATACGTCATCAAACCCCCCATCAGTACGAGAAGTGAGGGCATGACGGCTCTGTAAAAATCCTGCCCTTTTCGGGAAGCAGCTTCCGAGTAGGCGAACCGGGTCTTCTTTGTCGATAACTTTCCTGAGTAGGTTTGCTGCCTACCGAGTAGTCGCGAGAAATCTACCAGAACAAACATTGGAAAATCCAAAGTCCTTTCGAGTTGTTCTGATCCGTCGATCACGGACACGCGTCTGCTTGGCGGATTTTAGAAAACGAACCGTCGTGGCGGAAATTTCGCGTGGTGATGACGAATCTTTTCCTCCTACTGCGCTGACGTTAGCCATAACGCAGCGCGCTTATCGGAGACGTGGGTTTGTTAGACCCTCTTTTTTCCTGCGCAATGTCTCGCATGCGGAAAAAGCACTACCCGCATTAAATGCGATGGAACAGATCGTGCCGTTAACCGCGCCCAGTCCGACGAAAAAATAAAACGTTTAAAAGACCAAGGGTTGGGGTTTTTTGCCCGCATTCTCCTCGTCTCCTAGCTTTCCCACCGACCATCCTCCTCATCGTTCCGCCAACCCTTCCCGCCTCCCTTGTTTCCGACCATCAAGCCGAAGAACATGGGAAAGAAGAGCAGCACGAAGACGTCTGGGGATGATTCGGGGGAGCCAATCTCCATCATCCCCGAGTTCGAGGCCTCGGTGATTGATTCCGCCGCCGTCAAGAAGTTGGTGGCGGACGAGGTCATCCTCCCAGAGGTATTTGTACCCGTCCGAGAGGCCGCGAAGGAAACGGTTCCCAGCCCAGACACGGACTGGATCGTCGTCTTCGCCGATTTCTTTAGGTGCCGGTTCCAATTCCCACCTTCGCACTTCATCCTCCTCGTGCTCTAGTTCTACGGGATTGAGTTGATCCATCTCAATCCCAACTCGGTCCTGATGCTGGCGGTCTTCGCACATTTGTGCGAGGCCTACCTCGGCATCAGGCCGAGCCTGGAGCTGTGGAGGTTCTTTTACAACCTGCGCCGGATGAAGTCCAGCGGCAAAGGAGTCATCGGCGGCGCCGGGTTCCGACTACGAGAAGGGAAGAAGGACTCGTATATCCCTTCTTCCTGGAAGTCGTCGTGGTCGGGCTGGCACTCTCGATGGTTTTACTGCCAGCCCCCGGCCAACTCAGGGATCATCTACCGAGGCCTGGCCCCGCTTCCTGCGAAGAGCTGGGTGGAGGCCCCGAAGGAGATGAAGCATCTGAAGGCACTCGTCCGGGACATCGCCGACCTCGCAAGCAAGGGCTTATCGGCGTGGGATGTCGCGGAAGACTTCCTCCAGCGGCGGATTAGTCCCCTTCGCTCAAGGGTAGACCCTGCTTGGATGGTTCCAGACCGGCAGGACCATTCACGGCACTTTGACTCGGGTACGTTCTTTTCCTTCTCGTGTCGTTTTAGACGGGAAGTTTCCCTACTCGCGCATCACCTCTTTTGGCTGTGCAGATTTGTCCCCCGAGGAGCTTACAAATAGGTTGAACAACCTTTTCGAGTAGTCCCCGCCAGGGGGACGGACGGGGGTCCCGTTGCCTCTGCTGAACCTCAGCCCCGAAGCCAAAAAAGAAGTGCTTTCGGTAAGTAGTAGATACTTCCGCCTTTTCTGGTCTTAAGCCATCCGAGTAGCATCGTCTAACAATACCTGGGTCTCCCTCCTTGCAGCGACTAGGCCGCGGAGGTCCTGATTTGGAAGCCGAACGGGCCGGCGTCCCCGTGCAGGACGAGGATGTCGAGGTCCTTGGTGAAACGCTGCCAGCCCCCGAAGGAAGGGTTGGGAGCTCTTTCGAAGTCGAGACGGCGGGAGTCATTCTCGCAGATTCTCTTGCCCAGACATCTTCTCCCCTGCCGAGCCCTCGGCCCCAGGTACGAACCTTCGCCTGATCCGTTTCATTCCCTACTTTCTCTAAGGAGATTACCAAGGGTAGACTTTGCCGAGCAGCTTGGAGCGGGCAGCCCTCCTTTGCGGGAGCCAACACCTCCTCCCCCAGCTGTTCGTGAGAGAGAGGCGATGGCGGCGAAGGGAAAGGCGCCGTTGGCCCTTGCCGAGAAGCGCCGCTCCGATGCATTGTCGAAGGGGCCTCCTCACCCGAAGCGCCCGAGGTAAGTTTTCTGTGATCTTTTCTTGTCCTTCCATGTCTTTATGGAGAGTTAACCCAGATGCCTATTCCGACTAGGGTGAATATCCTTCCGGCCGGGGTCCCGGCGGAGACGATTGTCGAGGAGCAGCCCCCAGCGCCAAGCCAGACACTCGCGCTGGTCGATCAAGCCGAGTCCTCGGCGCCGGAGCCCTCGGTGCCAGAGAACGCTAGCTTGAGTTCCCTGGTCATAAGTCGAAATGTTAGTAACAAAAAGCTTTGAATCCGACAAGTACTAACCTTTTGTCTCTTAGATCGTCCTTTCCCGGCTGCCCCTTCTCGAGAAGGCACAAAATGAGCTGGAGGCGACCCGGGCGCCGAATGAGGAGTTGAAGAAACGCCTCGAGGAACCCGGGAACTGGCGGTCGGAGAAGGAGGACTTGGTGAAGCGCCTCCGGGACGTCGAGAGCCGGTTGGGGTCGGCGGAGGCCGAGCTCCAGACCTCCAGGGCCCGCCTGTCGGAGGCGGAGTCCTCGCTGCAAAGGAGTAGATCCTACGCGGGGAAGCTGGAGGGGGACCTTGACAGCGTCTGCGGGGCGATCGAGCGGGCGCTTGTCGAAGTCGGAGTCGCCGCTCCCCCTAGTCCTTCTCCTGCAACCCGGCTGGTGGACCTCCTGGCGTCGGTGTCCCGCTTGAAGCCCACCTTCGAGAAGCTTCTCGAAGACGAGCTTCAGCAGGGTGTGTGGGATGCCCTTGCCTTCGCCCTGGCCCTTCTCCGGTGTAGCCGCTCGGACTTGCCCTTGGAGGCGCTCGCTGCGGATTTGCCGGCTGGTCGGGAGGAGGAGCTTCTCGATGCCGTGCAAAGCGCCGCGGACGCCTTTGGGGGATAGGGTCCAACCCTCTAGCAAAAACTTGTAACAGACAATAGTTAATAACTGTGCAATAAATTATGTGTTTTTTGTCTTAAAATCTTGCTTTTGTTCCTGCTCTGTGAAGCCTTGTCGAACGCGAGGGTTCTCGTAGACTTATCCCAAGACTAACGCCCTTTTTGACTTAGGCGCACGGATAATACTGTTTGCCGTTTTAGCCGTGCTCGGCCAGACCTTAGGTTTAGTTGGATGGAAGGCTCCTTGCCATCGATAAACGCGGTAAGGGGTCTTTGCATAGCTTATCGTGGCAGTACCTTCGTGTCCCTTTCCCAAGATTGAGCTTCATCCGGTAAGGTCTACGTTTCCCCTTTTGGCGACGAGACTCCACACTACCCGAGATTCTTTCCGACTACTTCGGTCGAGGACGTGGATAAGTCGTATGGATTCCGCCGGTTCGGCAGTACTCGTACCTCCCTCTTCTTCCTTTGCTTGAGGTCGGGGAATGTTACCGCGGAACTGGGGGAGCTTGGTTAACCAGGCCTTAGGTCTGGTCAAGCGGGGGGCTCAATGGCTTCCCCGGACGCCTGCAGACGCGTTAAGGGGTTTTCTTCGCATCCCCGACAGTTGCAGTACTAAAACCTTTTCCTCTTGCGCGGGTCGAAAAAGTTTGTACTCATACGCGTACACCAACTCGCCATATCCTTGTCCAGCCCCCGACTGATTTATTCGAGGAGTATCTCGGATAGGCAGTCTAGAAAAAATGAATACTGAACTCGAGAACTTGATATATTTAAAACTGTGCGCTATCTGAAGCGTTCTTTTACAAGCTACTATAGGAGAAGGTAATCTAGACAACTTTAGAAAAATAAACTAAGACCGGCCCCTCCTTTCCCAGGGTACTGCCAATTGCTCCAGAAACTTGGGCCCTGTTCGTCGTGACCTGCTTTCGATGAAGTCGGTGAATGAGCATGCTGGGCGACGTCGCCCGGAGCGTTGTATCATCGTCTTCCACTCGAAGCTTAACGACTTCAGGAGCCGGGGGTCGGTGCAATTTGCGGCATGTTGGTGAGGAGGTGGCGGCCGAACTGACTTACCGAGGGTGTACGAAGGACTCTCTAGGGGACATGACCTTTTTTTAACTTCTTCGGGTGACCTGGACTAGGTGGCTTCTCCTGCGGAACCGCCTGTCCGACTGAGGAGGAGGCCCCTTTTCCCCCCAGTTCCGATTCTAGTCGTGGAACTTTTTCTCCGACTTGGAGGGGGTACGTTCCGGAGGTGTCGCCTGTAGTTGTGGTGATGGTCTTGGCGATGCAGAAGCACGCGCCGTTACACTGGTGTCCCGGAGAGTGAGTTGCTGTTCTTCTGCGAGGTCGAGGCTACGCTTGTTGCAGAGAAGCGCTTCCTTGGCGGAGCTCTTTATCGTGAGGACACCCTTTGGGCCGGGCATCTTTACGCACTGATAAGCATAATGCGTTGCTGCCATGAACTTGGCAAGGGTTGGGCGTCCTAGGATAGCATTGTACGCCGTTTCGAAGTCTACTACATCGAACATGACTTTATCTGTTCGGAAGTTCTCCGGTGTACTGAAGGTAACCGGGAGTGTGACCTGCCCGATCGGAGTGGCCGACGAGCCTGGGACGATACCATGAAATGCATGCGTCACTGTCTGAATAGACGACCGTGGTACTTGCATTGCCTCAAGGGCGTCGGCAAATAGGATATTGAGGGAGCTCCCTCCATCTATCAGCACGCGGCCCACTCGGCAATCGTTGATCGTTGGTTCCACAACGATCGGATATCGCCCTGGTCGAGCACAATTCTCGGGGCAGTCCGTTTGATCGAAAGAAATCGTGACCTCAGACCACTTGACCGCCCGAGGTATCCGCGGTACGCTTGCGAGAACTTCTCGGGCGATCGCCTTGTATTGCCTCTTTGACTCATACGAGGTTGAGCCCCCGAATATGTGCTCAATAGCTCTTTACATGCCCCTGGAAAGGCTCAAGGGTGGAATCATCGTCGTCGGAAGTCGTATCCCGACTGTTGTTAGCGACTTGAGGGTTCTCCTCGCGGAACCTCTCTCTTTCTTCCTTAAGGTACTTCTTGAAGATGCGGCACTGACGTACGTCATGTGAGTCGGTCTGGTGTAAGTCGCACCAGGGCTTGGATGGCTTATCGGAGGAATTGGTAGGCTTTTCTTTGGGGCGAGACCGCCAGTTGCGCTTCTCGGAAATGTCGGCCATTACTTCATCGGCTTTGGCCTTCTTTTCCCTATTTCCTCCGGAGGGCTTTTTCTTGCGCTTTGTTTTCCTCGGATCGTCCCTTACTTGCAGAGGTGAGCTGGGTCGATCCGCCTTGTTGCTGTTTGATGTATCGCAAAGTTTCTTCCGCGCACGCGGCCTTTTCGGCCAGGTCCATGAGTTGTCTCGTGGTCTTCGGGGGTCGCATGATTAGGTCGTGGGTACACATCTCGTTTCGGCTGCCCCTGGTGAAGGCGCGAATGACGTCCGAGTCCGATATCTCTGGGATAGTGTTGCGGACAGCGCTAAACCTTTTGGTAAACTCTCGGAAGGTCTCGTCTGGTCGTTGGATGACCAAGAACAGATCGTCTACACGACCAGGTCGTGGGAAAGTTCCTTGGAAGTTCCCGAGGAGCATGTCGCAGAGCTGTCCCCATGAACAGATTGTTCCTGAGGGTAGATTCGTCAACCAGGTCCTAGCGGCTCCTCTGAGAGCGATGGGAAGATAGTTGGCCACAACCTTCTCGTCTCCACCTACGGCCTCGATCGCGGTGGTGTAGATTTGTAGAAATTCCACGGGGTTCGTGGTGCCATCGTATGACTCCAACAACCCGGGCTTGAACCGGGAAGGCCAGCGCACTTTCCGGAGCTCCTGGGATAACGCTTGGCATCCGCTGAAGGCTCCCCGATAAGGTGTGTTTTCGCCACTGTTCGAGACATGGGTCTGGCTACGAACATTGGCCTGTGGCGCATGATCCCTCCGAGGGGGCTGTTGGTCTTGCCGGCGCCTCTGTTGTTGACGCCTGTTGAGATGTTCTCAGAGGTCGGTACGTTGCTCCTCGCGAGGGGACTTGTTCCGGGGGTTGCGTCCTTCCCGGTCACCCTCGTCGGGTTGAAGATCGGTTTTTGTTCGAGTGGAACTATAGGTAGCTGACTGGGCTCGAGAAGATTCGGCATGGTTCTGTGCCTCCCGAAGGTCAGCCCCCAGCCGTTGTAGCCACTGCCTGCCTTCGGGTGTTGATAGATCTGCTGCCGGTGGCCGTGACAGTAGATTGCGCACTTCTGCGAGTCTTCGAACAGTCCGAGACACGTACTCTCTCGATCCCGGTGGAGATTTCTCTGCGCCTGGTAAATCGTCGTTCCTGGGGGGAGTAGCCAATGGGTTCCGCAACTGCGAGCCCCCAGGCAGGTTCTGGTCCCCGTCATTTTCGCGGCCGTCATCGATCGCGAGAACCATCCGAGGGCCTAGGCTGGATGATGTATATTCATACTCCATCGTGTTGTCCTCATCGGACGTGACGTGGGTGGAAACTTGATCGTTCTGCCGATCAGAGCTCGCAGGGGAAACCCCGATCATCGGGCTGGTCATCCCTGCCGGGAGGTTATCGTTTAGCACGAACTTCCCGTCGAAAGCCCTGGCGCACTCGGCCCGGAAGCGATCCGCTTCGCAGTCCGAGTACTCTCCAGGAGCGTATTCTCCGAAGTCCACGCGATCCGTCACTGGGTACGGGTCCAGGGGGCCGAAATTGTCGTAGAATCCCTGGTCTGAGTACCCAGTTCGGTGCGTGGGGGCGATCGGATTTCTCGCCGAATCTGCTTCCTCCTCCTCGGTCCGGACCGATGAGGGATGTGCAGTTGGCGCATGGAACTGATCGCGATTTGTTGCACATCCTGCCGACTTTGATTCTTCCTGGACGGCTTGGTCCGGAGAGGTCCCCACGGTCGGCGCCATCTGTCGACGATCGGTGAATCGGCGATCTTACGGTATTCGTGGAGTGATGATACTGGGGGGTAGGGACCTCTAGGGCCCAAGGCCAAGAGATCTGACAACAGGGGACAGCCGTTTTTATATAGGTTCGGGCCTCCCTCAGGATAACAACCCTACGTCCTGTTGCTATATATTAATGGAGAAAACGTCTTTACAATGGGGGTATTGTGCTAGTGGCTACCCTAGGCCTAATCGTAGACTAATCTGGCTAATCCTATCATGCTCGACTCCTTCGAGCGGGTGTAGGCTTCGTCTTCTGGAACTCGTGGATCTGAGAGAGCTTGTCCTCCCCATGGGGCTGCGGACCCTTTTATAGGGGGGCTTCATCTAGTCGTATCATGCCTGAGCTTACGCCAGGGTAGGACTCTTGTATCCCTTAAATCTTGGGATCGACTTCCTATTCGGAGGAATGTCTTCCCTTCTTACGAGGGGCTACCTTATCACCCCAGGATGCTTACTAAATACGCGGTACTTTCCGGCAACTCAGGGAATTGTATACGGATACCTCCTAATATACGGGATACCGTACTATACGTCATCAAATCCATATCGAGCATGATAAATTATCTAATGCAAATTTTATACTATCTAATCGTCCATTCTATTTTTACTTAGGTACGTTGACAAACTCATTAGGGACGCCATGCTATTGGACTACAATCCTACGTCGACTACATGGGCTGCGTTGCTGGCCGAGGGACTACAAGATATCTAGCAGGAGTCGGCTGTACAAACCTTCAAATATTATGTGTGGAGAGCTTTAAGCTCGAGAATAGAGATTGAAAGATTGCAATTTGCTTATTTCTTCTAATCCATAGTTTATGCAAGGGCTAGGGAGAGGGAATTTCTATAAACTAAGGCCAAGTTTACTATTCTGTTGGGAATTTGAGGTCTTGATGATCACCATTTCGTAGTTGGCGGTAATCAACTCAGTGCGTGTTGGGTGAATTTTCATAGAGCTGCAAGTCTGTACATTGGTGTGTGATGTTTGACTGAGTGTTCTTCGTTAAAGAAATACTAGCTGTCACCGATTTTACTGAGAAGATCGGACCACTCTATATAGAATATTTTTATATGTGGACATCCGCAAATAACGACTAATGTAGATGTTCATGAAATAGTACTAGATGGTGGGGCATAAATAGCTCAGGAGGCTCTAACCAGTCATTAGGAGTGGAATGCATTCCTGGGGAATCGAGTGTCCGTATGGAATGACTAGTGCTGACATCACAAAAGAGTAATACGATGGGAGAAAATGCCTTGGAAGGCTCGATTTGGTGCTGATACCTTTTGGGTGGGGCGGGGGTGTGGTTTTGAGGGTATTATTTATCTTTTAGGAATATATAAGTTAAATATTTTAGTACGAGGCGGGTTATGCTTTTTAGGAATTTGGCATGGATCACGGCATAGAGAAATGGTAGATACTGTGACGAATCGAACCACATCTACGTCGTAGATGTCCTTACTTATTTTAAAGAGAAATTGTGGTCGGTGTTACGTCGCAGTAGCTTAGACTCAATTGTCACTTCAGAGTTTCTTTTTAGGCCTTTAAAGAAGACACGAAAAAATTTGTACAGACATCAAACAATTTATGAAAATTATAATGTTCCCTTAATTAGAAAAGAACTTATTATCTCATCTACTAATTAAGAGGCTACGTTTAATATTACGGTGGATAATCCTCTTTGGTTGAGCCGCTCATGCTGTTTTGATTATTTTTTTGTGCATCTACACAAAAGGAGTTTCAAATTGCGTCATGACTAACAAAGGAACAAAGGGATATTTTCATCAATGAGGTAAGTTTAGTATTTTATTCCTCAATTTTAAAAGTTAGTTAGATTATAATCTAATTTTTCAAACAGGAAAACAACTTATACACGTTTACTTTTATATTGTAGCCTCTTAATTCTACGATTTTATGCGTTGGAAGGGCATTTTGATCATATTCTATCAAATAAATGGTTGACTAGATACCTATCATCTCGTCTACTTATTAAGAGTGACATTACGATGAATTGTGATAATTCCATTTGGTTGAGCTGCTCTTATATGTTTTGATATTTAGTTATCTGACTTTCGTATATTCTGCATAAAAGGAATTTCAGATTGTGTTTTATTTTACAATTTTAGAAGTTAATTAGATTATAATCTATTTTTTCAAAAACGTATGAGTTGAGAAACACTCGAATAAAAATATATAAAAAATATATGTCATGACGTATTAAATTCTAAATGAATCAAGAATAAATAAATAATTAATACTTCCTCCGTCTAGAAATATAAGGTGTGAATGAAATTTAAGGTTTAGCTTTGACCAACAATTTAACCAATACTATTGAATTATATGACATAAAATTGGTACAATTGGATTCAAATTCAAATGTATTTTCAAATGGTATCATTTTTGTTTTATATAATTCAATATTTATGGTTTAATTTTGGTCAAAGTTGAACTTTAAATTTCATGCACGCCTTATACTTGTGGACGGAGGGAGTAGATGTTTATAGAATTAAGAATAATAAATAATTAATGGATACTGTACTATTTCTAAAGGGTCTAACACACAACATAATTTCTAAGAGGTCTAACAGGGAACGTCTTACAAACATCCCTCCGAACAAACACGTCTACTCGTATATGCAGGCGCCGCTCCGTCGAACCAACTGCACGCAACTCACGGACGAACTCAACTGCATTGCTGCTAGGTTCTAAGAGCAACTCCAAGAGCCTCCGTAAAGTGCTCTCCATAGCTATATTTAGCTAAAATTGCCAAAAACCGGGCTCCAACAGCCTTTGTAAAGCATTCTAAATCCGTTCTTGCTCTGGATCCGGACTCGCTTGCTCTCCATAGTTGTGCGCGCACTCCGGCTCTGCATCCGTCAACTGCCAGGGCACGCTCGGAGCATTCGCCCCTGCGGTCCCCTTCCGCACTCCCCCTCTGCTTGCCGCGCGGCCTCCTGGCATCGTCGCCGTCCGTCCAGGCCCAGATCCACGGGTAGGAGTTCCCCCCTCTCAAGCTACGGGTCAGATCCACGGCGAGGAGTCCCCCCCGCTAAAGTGTACGACGGTTCGTCGCCTCGTCTCGCCGCGCCGCCTCCGACGTCGTCCAGCAGCACGAGCACATCCCCACGCCGCGCCCTTGAGGTACGTCCTACTCCCGCTCCGCCGCCCCCTCCTCTAAGCGATCTACCGGCGCCGGGGAGAGAGAGAGAGGTCTGACTGGAGAGAGCTCGCAGCGGAGATATAGAGAGAGGCGTCATGGGAGAGAGGTCGCAGTGCTATGCCGCGGCATGGATCTAGGGTGACGCACCGCGGGCGGGGGCGAGGAGGACGCCGCGGCGGGGGAGGCAGCGGAGGAGGTGAGGATGCAGGCGGCGTATCAGCGGATGCGCATGGCCGTGGCCGGGGTTGGCGGATGGGAGGGTCGGGGGAGGGAGTAGGGTTGGGGAATTCTCTTCCTTATGTGTCTGATTGTCAATTTTCACCTCGACTTCGCATCCTAGCATGTATGTCCAGATCTGGAAGCTCTCCAACAGCTTCCATGTCCTCCGGATCCTCCTCCCATTTCCTTGTGTTCTTTGTCTTCCAAATCTGCAACTGCTGCTGCTCGCCCTTCTTTTTTCTTTCCCAGCTCGTTGGAGGTTTGTTTGGATGATTGGATCTGTGATGTGCACCCTTTTAGGATCTACATTTCTGCCATATACTTATCTTTGCTGCGTTGTTCACATTGACTTCTCTTGCAAAGGACATATTTGTTGTTGCAAATGGGAGGTCAATAGATGAGTCCGAGATCCTCTGGATAACCATGTATGTTCTATGCATAATTACTGATGAATGGACGCTGATGAGTACCTCGGCTGGTTAGTATAGGATTCTGATTAGTAGAGCTCAAGATGATGCAAACTTGTAAATTCCATGTGTATGGATGCTGAATTAATCTTCAGAATTCTGATTAACTTGTAAACTAATCTTCAGAAGACACATATATGTGAGTATACTATGGATGCTGAATTCTGATTAATTTAGCTTTACTGAAGCATTCTGCAATGTTCTGGTGCTTGAATTGGCCGTATCCTTTCAGCAATGTTCTGGTGCTTGCATTCATGTAGACAAAATGTTAATGGAGTGAGCAACTGAATGTTCTGGTGCTTGTATTCTGCAATGTTCTGGTTTCTGTTTACTTGGTGAGCAACTGAATGCTCCACATTGAGTTGATCAAATAGAATATTATTAGCACTAGAAAAGATTGGCATGTGATGATGCAATGTATTACCACTAGAAAAATCAAAACCGTTAAAAATATATTGTCAACATATGGATAAATTATAGTGAAGTGGAATATGAAGAGTGAGATATAGAGAAGCTGTTGGAGATGAAAGAAAATAGAGTTTGGAGATGACTCTTCATAAGAATATGGAGAATGGGTTTTAAAAAAGCTCGTGGAGATGCTCTAAAAGATGTAGATGCTCCGCCGCCTCTCATCGGTGGCTCCGTCCTGCCGTCTTCGGACTTCTGCACCATCGCCACCCCCTCAAACAACTCCCTTACGGTTCCTCCTCCTCCCTTTTCTAGTCCTCTCATTCCTCTCCTAGCCCTCCAGGTACACACGCCCTTCTCTTTTCCCCATCATTTCTCTGGTTCTTTACGTGTCTTCTCTTCCCTCAATTTCTTTAGGAGTCTTGTGCTATTTGCTTCGTTTTGCTCTGATCTGGTCTTTCCTTTAGGCGTGATGCCTTTTTCACTCTTCTAATCTGTTATGAGCCAATGAGCCTTCTATCTTGGAATTGCAGGGGGACTGATGGTTCCCTCCGCAATGCTAAGATGAACCACCTATGTAGACTGATCTCTTCTACTAAATCTAAGGTAATTTTTGTCTCAGAATTTCGCACAAATATATTCTCTGTTAATGATCTTAATAATGCTTCTCCTATTCATAATAGCTATATTCACCCTGCCAATGGTAGCTCTGATGGTCTCTGGCTTTTATGTACTGAAGAGGTCGACGTACAAATCTTAGGATCTACTTAGAACTACATATTAGCCAATGTTAGGGATCATAACCTAGCTGTCTCATTTAATCTTGTTTGCTTGTACGGAGACCCCAAGCATGTGAATAACACCCTTATATGGAAGCAAGTAACTAATTTTGTAAATACGGATGATGATGCTCCTGTTCTATGTATAGGTGACTTTCAATGAATCTTATCCCGTGATGATAAGTTTAGCTTTACTCGTGCTAATGTTTCTCGTGTATGTAGTTTCAACTGTATTATCAGAAGTTGTGGTCTGACACTTGAACCAATGAAAGATACTCTTCAAAGCCTACCTTTCAGAGATTGAATAGATGTCTTGCAAACTCAGCTTGGTGTGGTAAGTTTCCCTATACAAACATTTATCACCTCTCTTTAATATATGGTGATCATGCTCCTATTTTGGCTCCCCCTAACTCCACCTGCATCCGAAGGCATAAACAGTTTAAATTTGAAAACTGGTGGCTTTATGAAACTGACTTTCAAGATACATGTAAGAATGCTTGGCTTAGCACTGCTCACATGCCTTTCACTCATAGAACTAGAAGTTTGGGTAAGAAGCTTCTGGCTTGGTCCAAGCACTCCAAAAACTCTCTTAATGAACAACTTCATAGTATTGAAAAAGATATTGTCCACATCCAATCCTTACCCATCTCTATTCAGAATCACACTACTGGAAGAAGCTTAGGATTCAACATTTAAAGGTTTCCGATAAAATCAGCGAATACTATAGACAGAGATGCAAAAAACATTGGGTTATCAAGGGTGATAGGAACACCTTCCACAGCTCTGTCATCAAAGGGAGAACGGAAAATAGGGTACGATTCACATGAATGATAATGATATTGCTGCTTGCTTTTCTAGTTATTGTCTACTTTGTTCGCATCCTCCACATAGGAACAAGGCCAAGCCCAGATTATACCTCAACACGTGATCCATGACGACAACCTCTGTTTACCACCAACAAAAGATGAAGTGTTTCATATTGTCAAGTCCACGAAACCAGATGCTGCACCCTCGACCAGATGGTCTCAATGCAAGATTCTACCAGGTTGCTTGGGACTATATTTTAGATGATGTCTATCGAATGGTAAGTTCTTTCCACACAAATGCTAACATGCCCCAAGCTCTCAAACACACCAACGTTGTCTTAATTCCTAAGAAAAATAATTGCGTAACTCCTCTAGATTTCAGACCCATAAGCTTATGCAATGTCATGTATAAAATCATTGCCAAGCCCCTAGCTCTTAAAGCTCAACCTCACCTACCTAGTTGCATTTTACCTTCTCAATTTGCCTTCATTAAAGGTAAGCACATATCAGATAATCTTGTCATTTGCCATGAAATTATTCACTCGTTTAACCAAAAGAGATGGAATCACCATGCATTTATTCTCAAAGTAGACCTAGCTAAAGCTTTTGATCGGATAGAATGGAACTTCATTGTTCGAGCCATGCTACGTCAAGGGTTTGATGATAATTTCATTTCTCTTGTCCATGCATGTGTTACCAATCCTACCTTTTCTGTCATTATAAATGGGCAATCCTATGGTTGTATTCATAGCTCCCGAGGTATCCGGCAAGGTTGTCCTCTATCCCCGTAAGTTGTCCTCTATCCCCGTACCTGTTTATTATTGCTATAAACAAACTTTTCTTACAGGCTCAATTTGGCTCTGCAAGATCAGCATATCCAAGGTATTAAACTGGCTCCACAAGCACCTCCTCTTCATTCCCTTTTGTTTGCTGATGATGTCATTGTTTGCTGGAATGGTACCATGCAAGAAGCCCAGGTAATTAAAATATCTCGTGCATTTCTGTCAAGAATCTGGTCAAATCCCAAATTGGAATAAATCCTCCATTCATTTCAGTCTTAGCACTCCACATGCCTTAAAGTGGGACATCACAAACATTTCCAAGTTAAAACCTATGGACCGCAATTCTGTTCACCTGGGTCTCCCTCTCTTTCTAACTTCTCAATCTAGATCAAAAGTTTATACTTAGAAGATAAATTAAAAAGCTAAACTTGATAACTGGAAGGCTGATAAACTCTCTCATGCAGGCAGACTGACCCTAATTAAATCAGTTTTCTCCTCTATGCCTGTTATTATATGTCTAATGTTCTTTTCCCTAAGTATTTCACCAAGAAGCTCACAGTTATCATCATACATTTGTGGTGGCAAGGTATTCTGCATGACAACAATAATAAACCCCTCCATCTAAGAGCATGGAAAACATTTGCATTCCTAGAAGCCAAGGAAGATTAGGAATCAGAGACCTAATAATGGGAGTGAATGAAGCTCTCGTCACTAATTTGGCTTGGAGACTTGTCAATGAACCTGATTCCTAATGGGCTCAAATTTTAAAGGCAAGTATTTTCCTTCAACTACCTACTGGAGAGCAGCAGGTAACATTCCAAAAACATGGACATGGGATTCTCTTTTGCAGGTCAGACCACACATGAGCAGGTCAGACCAGTGGCAACTAGTTAATGGAAACATTTCCATCTGGAAGGAACCATGGTGCCCCAACTGGTCATCCATATATGATCTCCTCCTTCCCAAAGCTCCTCATGCTCAAATCCCTTCTGAAGTTAATCAGCTATGGCTGCATGAGGCGAAATGTGGAATGATACTCTCCTAAACCAACACTTTGGTCCAGATGCAACTCAGGTTATTTTGCAGGTACCCATTGGTCAAGCGAATGCTCGAGACATTCTATGTCCGAAGCCTTCTAAACATGGTATGTGTTCAACACAAAGCACATGCAAGGTAATATATAAGCCCAAAATAGATGATTTTCTCGCTTCTGTAAACACGAGTCAACTGAATCTAAATATCATTAACTACATCTGGAAAAAGAATAATCTGGAAAATACAAACTTTCATATGCAGGATGCTTACTAAACCTCTTCCTATTGCTACTAGAGTTCATCATATTATTTCTAAAGTCTCTCCCAATTGTGATGGATGTGGCAATCAGGAAACGGAAGAGCATCTCTTCTTTCTCTGTCACCTTTGCTCGAGCAATCTAGTTTCATTCAACCTTGTGTTTAAAAACTGACATGCTTCCTTTACAAAACTTTTCTTGCGCACAGTTTCTTCAGCTCATCATCTATGATTCTCTATCCCCTCATGTGGACTAATCTCTATACTTCTCTGGTACATTTGGAAAGCCAGGAATGATTTGAGATTCAAGCGTCAAGATACTACTGTGCACACTGTTATTCACCTAGCTACTGCTGCCCTTCACTTTCAAGATGACATCAAAGAAGCACAAAGCATGCATGCAAGATATCATTACATCAACACGGAGGCAAAAGCTGAACCTGATGGATTAGCAAGGGAAGCTAGATTGAGCCGAAGCACTTCATGCTCTATAGCCTGTAACAATGACATGCACCGCATTTGCCCTCTGTACTCTATACTCTGTAATGGTCCCTATGGGCTGACTATATGTAATGTAACCCTTAAGGGGGTCTTTGCCTTCAAAAAGAAAGAGGTCTAACCTAACATCTTGCTAAGAATCCTATAAACTTAGATGTTCGCATTCATTTGAGCCATGGAAAATTCTTATAGATGAAATCCGACAATTTTGTTTTGAAGTGCTTCAATACAAAGGGGCCTACATAACAACAGTTCAGCATGGCACTCATCCTGCGGCAGCAATTACAGCTTTTTTAGCGGTAAAAAGTAGATAATTGTGGTGCCATTTCATTTCCTGTATCTGTTGAGGTCGCAAACCCTGACGCATCAGGTATGACCGGATACTGTCAATGTTGCAGAGAGCCGAGGAGGAAATTTTCATACATGCCCTGGTGACTTTTTTTTAAAATATTATTTTTTTATCCAGAAATTTTAGAAATATTATCACAATCAAAAAAATTGTAAAACTAACCTCAATTACCACGACACATGGCGATTAGGGGGAAATCGCTACCACCGATGGCGATAGGGCCCAATCGCCACAGTCACCAACGGTTTTGAAAGCTATCGCCATGCGGTGTGGCGATAAGCAGCAATCGCCACCAGCCGTGGCGATAGGCAGTTAATCCGGGCCGGATCCCCCGTCAACTCGGTAACTGCCAGGACACGTGGCATAATCGCCACGAGCCGTGGCGATAGCCCCCTGGCTATATAAACCGCGCGGTGGCCGGTGCTGGTTGAGGAGAGAAGAGAGAAGGGTTTTTGGAGGGGTGAAGAGAAGAGAGGAGGAGGGTTTTTGGTAGGGAGGAAGAGAAAGAGAGGAGGGAAAAAAGAGGAGGTATTTTTTTAAATCTTTATCTGTTTATTATAGCTAGTTTTAGTTTAAAAGTAGATCTAATGGTAGGTTTAATAGTAGATATAGAATAAGTTGTAAATTTAGGGTAAATTTATTAGTTCTATTTAGATCTGGTAATGTATAGAAGTAGAGTAGTATTTAAAATAGAAACGTATGGCAAAATCATAAGTTTTTAAATAGAGTAGCTATATAATCAGTTCTGAACAAATGATACATTAGATAGATGAGATTAAAATGTTATTTTGTACAAATCGACATAGATTTAGAGTTAGAATATTTAATCTTTCATTTTGTTCAATAATTGTTTATCATATTTGTGTACAGATAGCAATATATAGAATTTTAGATGTACTATATTTAAAAACGAAGTACAATATTAGTTTATGCATGGGAGAATGTTAGACAACATAGTCTAAAAGATGATGTTTTGGATGACAGGAATGTCAGAAACTAGTCGAATTTATAGTTTACTATGGTATTGGTACTATTCGTACAGATGAATCTGGTTTTGTCAATCTTAGTAGCTTTCAACAAACGATATTAAGTATGCAAGATGTAGATAAATACCCTATCAATGCCATTAAAGAATGGTTCACACGGGTTTTTGGTCTTGATCCGGAGGTCGCAAGTGTAACCTTGCAGGCATATTTTAGCAAGTCTTGCAAGCATGTCCGGTGGAATTTGTTCCCGCTAAATTTGACAAAAATTGGCAGGCTTGGTTGAGAGCAAGTAAGACACGCGAGAATTCTCATTATCTATTGGTCCAGGTAATAGCTAAGGAGGTGTCTTCTGAAGAAGGCAGAGACAAAGAAAATGGAGTTGGACAGAACAGCCCAGCGGTAGAGGAAGTTGTTGTCGAAGAAGGTGATGGACCTTCTGCCGGACCTTCCGCTACAAGAGCTATTAAATACCTCAGCGGTTCGGTGGACGAGGGGGAGATACATCAGTAACTAGTGCTGATCATGGAGCATGATGATGCTGTTGCTAGAGAGGAACAAATGAATGTCGAAGATGGTAGCAGCGAAGAGGATGAAGCTGAGAATGAAGAAGGAGGGGACGATCCGATTCATAGTATGTGGAACATAGACATGTCCACCATAATAAATGTTGAGGGCGCAAGTGATGATAGGTATGGCACGAAGAAAGAGGTGAAAGAGGCGGTGAAGCTTTGGGCAATGTCGACACATAGGACATTTGGAGTGCAGAAAAGTTGCAGGGATCAGTACTCAGTAAAGCGTAGGTCTGCTGGGTGTGAGGGCTACGTGCATGCGTCCTTGAGGAAGTATGAAGTGCAGTGGGTCATACGAAGGATGGTGCCGCACACATGTGTAATAAACGGTATTCCTGACACCCATCGGAATATCAGTACTGAACTTGTGGCTGGGTTGATGTATCACGAGATAGTGAAGAATGTCTGCATTCCAACTGAAAGAGCATTTAGACCTCTAAATGGTTTTGATGATTAATAGCAACTCAACTGGGATCTAACAGTTACCTTGAGTGTTAACAGGAAAGTTAGTTCCAGGAAGAATGATTCTTCTAGGAAGGATGACCACCAAAAAAAGTACAAGGATGGTTAGTCAGGTCAAGGAGATGGCTGTGCTAGGTAGCTGTGCCACAGCTGTGATGAAGTCGGTGCTGAGCAAAGAGTTGCTAGCAAGGTGATGGTTGCTTGAAGATGTCAAGAATCCTGACTACAGTTGGTGGAAGCTGAAGACTAGATTTGCTAGTTTCCTTAAGTCCTTAGGTAACACCTGTATTATTAAGAGGGATGAAGCTACAAGCTCATTTGGAAGTTGTTGGATCGGTGGCTTCCCGACAGAGGGGGGGTGAATGTCGGATACAAATTTTTCTTCAAATTCAAATACAGATAGCAATTGAGGTACTACTGTAAATGACAAAGAAGATGCAGCGGAAAACACCTAGAAAGTTATTGACGACATGGAGCTTGTCGTTAGCTTTAAAACGAGTACAAGATCACTGAAAACGGAGTCCGGATGCAAAAGTTATGACCAAAACAGTGCATGTCCGAAGCAGCAACTGAGTCACCCACCTGAGTCTCAGCTGAGTTTCAGCTGGGTGACTCAGCTGGGTGACTCAGCTGAGTGTCTCAGCTGAGTTTCAGCTGGGTGACTCAGCTGAGTTTCAGCTGGGTGACTCAGTTGAGTGACTCAGCTGACAGGGCAGATTTGTCTAGATTCCAGAACAGAAATTTCGTTCCAACTTTTGAGCCAATTTAAAATCTACCCAACAAAATTCAACCAAATTTCACAGGGAGATGTAGGTGGGTCTTGTGAGTCTAAATCAAGTGCTGATCTCCATAAGAACTCCTCAAATCAAGACCTTTATCCAATTTCCTCCAATCAGCCCAAGAAATGAGAGAAAGTGAAACTCAGGGGAAAAGGAAGCTCGTGAGGAATTTTGATCTCAAATCAATATAGTGTCATCTCACATGTCCCAGCAACCTATTCCAAGCACCAAACTTTAGAATTAACCCCTCTACAAGATCAATCACGAAAATCACTTTTCTTGCTCTTTCTCAAGGAAACTCGAAAATAGAGGAGGGAAAGGTTGAATCCTTGGGTATGCTTGGATGAGATCAGTATAGAGATGATATCCCCATCACTACTTGCCATACCACAGATCAATCCATAAGAAAAGCAAGAAAACGAAAACCCAAAGCTTCAAAGAGAGAGTGACTCAAAAACACATAGGGATTGAGGAAATCTTTTTGTATTGAATTTTCGTGGGTTTCTTCTTGGGTTTACAAGCCTCTCATCTAGGCAAAGCACTTCATCAAGTGCAGCTCTCAACAGCTAATCAAAAAGGGTAAGGGTTAAGAAAACCCTCATCATCTATTTATAGTGGGGAGGGACAACCCCCTCTTCCACTCTTGGGCCTCATGCCCTAATGGGCCTAAACTACCTAGCACGCATCACAAAGCGCCTAAATAGCTTAGCCACCACCCGATTTTCCTTCAACCCTAAGCTACCAACCCTAAACCACTTCCGGCCGCCGCCGCAGTTTCTTGGTTGAGCTTTGGTGGTTTTCGCGTTTTTACCAAAACGCCCCTCGCACTGACTTGGTCCTCACGTCTCGTCTCCACCCGCTTTCTTGTCATCCGCGTACATGCTTTTAAGCCGCACGATGTCGTCGCCACCTCCTTGACCGCATCTCAGCCCTCCAAGCTATCATGCCGGTCCATATGGCCAAACCATCGCCGCACCCAACTCGCACCTGCACACAATAGACCAAGCAAAGCGTTGCGAGCACAAGTTTTTCACTTGACCCAAGTCAGCCGAGAAAAATTCTTTATCCACTCAATTTTTCCTTGAGACAAATTGAGAAACTCAACAATCAATCACATTGCAAATAATTCAAACCACGAATTCATACAACCAAAAGAGTCAACTCCACATTAGATGGCAAAATATTCATCACAAATATTGTCAAGTCCTCACATGACTCACAGAAGTTCTTATGCTCAATGCTCAGAGTGTTGGACAGTGGCACTGATGCCTTGAGGTTAGTGGCCTGTAAAAACAGTTTTGCACAAGTGTGAAACTGAGTTGTGCTAGTACACTGCTGTGCTAGCTTCCCTAAACCCTAGAGCCATAGTTACCTGTGTGGCATAGCTGTGTCACATGTGAACACCGCTCTATGACTCAGGTACACCTCTGTGCCAGGAGAGAGTTTGAAAATGCTAAGGGAACTGCACTGTAATGGTTTGTCTGCTGAGTCAAAAAACGTTGAAGGTTCTCTCCTGTTAAGCATCAGAGTTTGTTGTGTGCACTGAGGCATGTAATGTGCTAAGACCGGGCTGAGTAAGGAGTCTACATCAGTTAGGATTTCACCTATGTCTACCACGGTGACACAGGTGTCGGTCTGCCTGAAGTCTTGTTATCGTTGTGCGTTGTGGTTAGCTGTGTCACTGGTGCCTGTCACAAGTGACTCACTTAATCCTACGTGGCATGAGTGTAAACAGGTCAGGTGTCTGTAGACCCCTATATATAGAGGACCAGAGGAGGTCTTGGACCTCAACCTTTGCTCACCTTGCAAACCTTTGTTTTTCTGTCAACTTTAGCGAACCTCCTCTAGAACAGAACAATCCTTCATGTGAGCGTGTCCAAGTTTCTGTTCTAGAGAGTTAGAGCTTTGAGCAAGAGCAATTGGTTCCTCCAAGTGATCGTTGTAGCAGATTTGTTACTCTTGGAGTGTCTACTCCTAAACAGGTGTAGGAGTCGCCGGTGATCATCAAACTGTGTGGTTGGCCGGACGTTTGTGAAGGTGATCTGAAAGTTCTACCTGCTGCCAAGCAAAATGACTTCCACAAGCCAAAAATAAGAGACTTGAAGATTCAGGTATACTCGGAGAACAAGCACATTTCAGTGCTGGCTATCTCTTAGGAGTAGCTTCTTCAACGGAGACATCACCTCTCTGAAAAGAATGGGAACTTCGTTGAAAAATCACATGTACTCTGTGTGTTTACATTCTGTATTCACTTGCTTATTTCCCTGCATGGTTGTGTAACTCTTTGATATAGATATCTGATCTAGCTATAATCTTTACTTTATACTACGTGTATCTAGCTGTGTCATAGTTGCTCTTTAGCTTATCTGTCATCTGTGTTAGCTACCTGTTTCACAGTCATATTTTATATCAGCCTATTTAGAGTCTTCTTTCACCTGTGTTAGCTACCTGTGTGACAGCTACGTGTTAATCTTCATATCATTTGCTGCCTGGAGTAGTCTGTCTGTTACACAGCTAGCTGAACCACTGTTAAGGCTTTACTTATTTAAATTGAGTAGTTAATTTTAAATTTGGCTAGCCTGCTATTCACCCCCCTCTAGTCGGCTCCTACGTATCCTTCACCAGCACAGTCATACAGACATCTATAGAAAGCAACATCAGTATAACATAAGTTATGCCATGGCATGGAGGCTAAGCAGCTCGCACTAGAGCGGCAGTTTGAGATATTTATCGATTCATATCATAATTTGCCATACCTGTTGGACACATTTGGCCAGAGGAATGATGTTGACATATGTTAGCCGTCTCGAATTGCCCTCTATGGACATACTTGGAAAAATGATGTTGAATGATGCTTTCTGATGCTTTGGCCATGCGCAGAGCTTTCAAACATTGTCGGACGGTTATTTGTATGATAGAACTTTCATGACAGGCCAGATGAAGGGGACACTATTACTGCAATTGGGGCAGATGGAATGATCAGTTATACCACTGGCAATGGCCTTCATTATTGTGAGAGCTATGATAACTGGCTGTGGTTCCTTGTGTGTCTGAAGAAAGGTATTGTAAATGATCGACGAAATGTGTGTTATTCATGACAGGCCATGCCAGGCTGCTGCTAGTAATCGCAATCTTCAGCAAGGAAGAGCGAAGACAAGGGAGGGGAAGATTTGTCAGAAGATTCCAGTGGTACGACATACGGAGTTTGCCACCTAGCCGCTAATTCTATCACCATCAAGAACAAGCAGTTGATGAACCTCTTCAAAACGTTATGCAAAACAGAACCAATCTAGAAGTTTGACACGTACTGGAGCAAACTCGACGAGTTCACGACGACTGAG